>CAUYLG010036297.1:0-126875 GCA_963573385.1 Cacajao melanocephalus
GACAATAGCATGAGGCCACCTGAATCTGTCTCTTCTCTCTCTCTCCTACCCCCCTTTTTCTGTAGTTTACTTAAGAGGCAAGCAGAAATCTTTCATTGTCTCTCAATGTTACATAAAAATCTTTTTCAAAAGAGAAAAGCAAATTTTGTGTTTGCAATAGTACATCTTTAGTAATAGTGCTAGTTTTTAATAACATTTTATAAATCTATCCAGTTTTATTAGTTTGACTGTAAGATTAGGTTTTCGTAAACTTTTTAGAACAGATTACAATTTTCCATTAAACAGCAGATCAGTTTTCTAAGGAAACTCTGTTCCAGCCCCACATCAGTATGATTTTAATATTTTAACAAATGGAGAAAAGCTAAATAATCTCTTTCAAATCTTAACCAACTTATTTATACTCACACAATTTTTTTTAATGAGATCAACCCTTTACAAACCCTTTTCAACTTGCTTAAATCTTCAGTTTTGTCCCATTATTCTTTTAGGTTAAGACAATCTATAAAAACCTTCTGAACTAGGCAAAATTACATTATCTTTTAAAAAAAACCATACACTCATACCTTCGTATAAACTCCTACCAAGATTACATTCTACTTTCCTTCTATACCTTGCAACTTTATATGTAAAAGTGTTTCTCCAGTAGTCTCAATTTCATATTAGAATGTCTTTTGTTTTTGATGAAAAAACCTGATAAGTAAGTGATTTTAATTATGTACTAGGTGTGAAGCGTAGGACATCAGACAGAAGTGCAGATAATGCCTGATTCTTTTCAGCATAGCTAGGGGACATGGCTTTCCATATGTCTGCAGGCCTTATCTATAATCTAATGCTCCAAATTAGATAACTTAAACAAATTTCAAAAGTCAAAAAAGAAATTTATGACCTTAAAGCATTTAGAAAACTGGTATCTGACCTTAAATGTAGACCAAATGTCTGCATTTTGAAGACATTTTTATTTTACCAATAATCTTTAGAACTATCTTTATTTCCAAAAGATTATTAAAGTCATGTGAACAAAAAGGCATTAAAGTTTCTATTTTTCTGACAAAATATTTGATTTAAATGTTTATTTTTCTAAGTCAATTAATCAGAGCTTTTAAAATATAAACATCACACACACAACACATATAAGTATGTAAACAGAAAGAAGATTCAGCACTTGTAAGATTTTTTATTTGCCAGTTTCTTAATTGGATCACTGGCTTCAGGGTGGAGGCCTTGGAGAAACTGGACTAGGAATGCATGCCATTTCTTGGGCCTAGTGAGCAGGCACAACTGGAAGGCAAAGACAGATCCCCCAAATTAAGGGTCCCATTTCATATGAATCCTGGATTCCTCAAAGGAGGGAAATACTATGGGAGAAGATAGTACAATGCTTCTATCAAAAATTTCATTGCAAGGCAACCCAAAGACAATCAGCCCATATGCCATGGGAGTCTCATCTCAGTGAGGTTTGGGGATGTTTCTGTATCTTCCAGGTGGTCAAGAGCATGCTTCTCTGATTCAAGCATGCAAAGAGCTAAGTCTTTCTTCATAACTGGCACTAGCCACTTCTTAAAGTATTTTTTTAACCTAGTGATTACACACCAAGGCTAAAAGCTCTCCCATTATGCAATGTAATTTTTGATACCCTCCAAAGTGAAAAAACCATCAGATAGTGCAATGGAAAACAGAACAGAGCCCTAAATTTTGATAGACCTATTTTCTTTTTAATTCCTGGGGTTTTATGAGGGAAACAGGTTTTTGTTTTGTTTTGTTTTGTGTGTGTGTGTGTGTTTTTTCCCCCAGAATGGGATCTGTGGAGCCTCCTCTACTTTTCCCCAGAAGTCCTAGGCTGTTAGAATTTGTCTTAGGTTCTCTCATGTTAACATGAAGGGAGGCAAGATGACAAAATAGAGAAAAACAATTCAGTCAACTGAGAAGGAAATTTTTTTCCAGGAAAACATGATTCAAGAAGAGAAAAAAGGCAAAGCCCTCTTAAATACATATAGCTTGAATATCTGTTTTTAATTAAGCAGATTTTAACCATAGAGCTCTGATATTGTTTGGCTGTGTCCCCATTCTCATCTTGAATTGTAGCTCCTGTAATTCCCATGTGTCATGGGAGGGATGTGGTGGGAGGTAATTGAATCATGGAGGTGGGTATTTCCCATACTCTTTTCATGATAGTGAATAAGTCTCACAAGATCCGATGATTTTATAAAAGAAGAGGTCCCTGCACATGCTCTCTTTGTCTGCTGTCATGTAAGATGTGACTTTGCTCCTCTTTTGCCATCTGCCATGATTATGAGGCATCCCCAGCCATGTGGAACTGAGTCAATTAAACCTCTTTTTGTTTACCATAAATTTCCCAGTCTCACATATGTCTGTTTTAGCAGTGTGAGAATAAACTAATACAAGCACTTTTCTTTAAAAAAAAAAACTTTTTATATCTCTTATCCAGACTCTAGCCAGGACAGACAGTGAATATTTCTGGCTTTCAAACTTTAATACAGATAACCTCCCATATGAAATTAATAAGTTTTTACTAAGGCTGTGACTTAACCATGAATGCATAAGTTGTCTCAAAGAGATAGTAAGTAGTTTCTTTTTCTTTACAAGAATGAGACTATCCCCAAAGGTATTTCATAGGAAGAAAAACCCAAGACAGGAAATCAGAAGCTATCCCTGGTGGGAGTGTGGGAGGGGAGCCATTAATAAATGTCACAGTTACATAAATGAAAAATCAGAAAGGAATCATTCTGGAAGCCAGGACTTGAATCCAGGCTACCATTGTCAAAAGGCAAAGCCTTAGCTACTGAGCTACACAGCATTGAGCAGTTTCTATTGCTCTTCCCAGAAGAAATCTAGAGCAGCCAATTTCAAGCTTACGAAGACTTTTAACTGCTCAAGATAATTTTTAGGGTTAGCTATGACATGCATCCCAAAATTCATGTCCTCTAGATGGCAGAAATCAAGAGAGAGTATCCCCACATGGTTACAAGGTTAAGCTCTTAAGGACACAAAACAAGACAGAGAAATTCCATTCGATATTGGTTTCAGGGACCTAAAGCAAAGTTTGTAACTGAGCAGTCTGCTTGAAAAGCAGCCTTATAGGGATCCTAAACCCTTGTTCTATCCTGTGATAACCCTCTCTCCATTAAAGAAAAACAAATTTTTGCACAAAGTACGCTAGATTTGCTACAGCCTAAAACTAGTCTCACAAATTTTGTTTTCTATTAACCAAATCCTTGCAGAAGATTTCATACACACACACACACACACACACACACACACACAGAGAGAGAGAGAGAGAGAGAGAGAGAGAGGAGTCAGAGAGAGAGACAGAGACAGAGAGACAGAGAAAGACAGAGACCAGAAATTTGGGTGGTAAGAATTTCATACCCTTTTTGCTGGCATTCCAGGTTTCCAGGTTCCCCTCTCTGCAGCTCCCAGAAGAACAGTTGACTTTGCTTGCTGTGCCATAGCTGTTGGGGTCAAGCCACTTTAAAAAAGAAATCATCCTTTTCTGTTTCATGGAACCATAGGGAAAAGATTCTGAATTTTGCAAGATGCCACCCAAGGGGCTGCATGCGGAACCAAATGAACATTTTCCATCCCAGCAAAATACACATATCAAAACAGACACTAGTCACTTTGTTCAGTACCCAGTGTTCAACTTCACAAAGCTTGGACTTTCTTTCATTGATCCCTGATGTCTTTGATCCACTCCAAGTGGGGAGGGTTGGCTTCCAAACAGTAATTTACAATGGATGGTCTCTGGCCAAGGTGAAGAGCAGATAGTCACTCCAAGAGCTTTCTTGGCAAGTTGAGCTTTCTTCAGGGCTCACTGAATGTGACCATACAAGTAAGGAGCATTCTCTGAGTTAGGGGTGCTGGACTTCTGTCAGCAATTCCTGCTGATATCCCCTCCACATATACAAAAACACACTAAGATGAGATGGACAGAAGGTCTTCCAAATCAAGATCCCTATCCAAGAATTCCAAGAGTATCCCTTCCAAACTGTACTTCTATTCTTCATCTGATAAATCTCCACAAAATCTTCCTGATTGAGGAGAAATCTCCCAAAACAAGAGTCTTCCTACTACTTAGGGAGAGCCAACTTATAGCCCACAAAGGAGCCAAACTGAGACAGACACACCATGGTGGAGCTACAAAAAGACATACCACCATGGGACTACAGAACAAGTCAGGAGAAGGAGGAGGCATTGACAGCACCTAGGATGCCCACCAACCCAGACACCCTGCAATGGGACTACAGATAGACACCGTGTGATAGGGCTACAGTTAAGGGATGTTGCCCCAGGGCTACTTTTCTATTGCAATTACATCCATGCACATTGGGTCAGCAGCGCCCCACCAGTAGAGAGAGTACCAGAATTATCCCCCAGTCCAAGAGAACTAGGTAGCCACAAGGGCAATCCTGGATGAGCCCCCAAATTTGTAACTACCCATTGGGTTCACCTTGCCCACTGCCTAGACAGAGCATATTCATCAAGATAGAGGATTGCAGTAGAGAAAGAGTAATTCATGCAGAGTCAGCTGTGCAGGAGACTGGGGTTTTATTATTACTCAAATTAGCCTCGTATTATTTAAGTTGTAAGGAAACAGTTGATTTGCAAAATTCTGGCACTAATGCCTGTATGGAATGTTTTTTTCTATTCTGCACATTTTCCCAGTAGCTAAGAAAGGGAGAATAATTTTGTAACTCTTTGCATGTCTAAATGTATCTTTATTGCATCCTTATTTGTAAATGAGACAATTCTGAGTTAAAAATCATTTTCTCTCTGAATTGGCAAATGCTATTGATGAAAAGCCTAGTGTTGTTCTGATTTCCCTTCCTTGGATGTGACACCGCTCTCCTTTAATTGTTTTGGTTTGTCTCTTGAACAAAGTGCTCTGAAATGTCATGACAGTATGCTTTGTTTTGGATATTTAAAAAATTAGATGTGCTGGTACTTTTTTCTTTCAATTAGGAAATGTGTATTCGAGTTCTAAAAAATCTCATTTTAAAAGACATCATTGTCTCCATGACTTTCCTTCTATTCTCTTTATAGAATTCAGATTACTTAGTTATTCAAGCACTTGGTTTAATGCTCTCAGCTTAGCTTTTATCTTACATATTTTATCTTCTTGACATTTTTTTTACTTCCAAGCCTCTGTAGAAATCTTTGTTTCAAGTATGTTAACTACTAAGAATTATTCCTTATAAGTATCATCCATTTTTATAGATGCAAATTCTTCCATCTTCCTGATGTGTTAATTTGCATTTGGTTTTAGATGTGAAATGCTCTTGCAGTTCCTGCATTCTCTTTCCTCTGGATTTATTTTCTTGGTCTGCTTACTGAGTTCTCCCATTCTCATTTAACACTGAAGTTCTCAAATTTTGATCGGAAGTTCTTTGATTATCAGTACTTGCAAATAGCACTCCTTACTCTTGTAAAATTGGTCTGAATAATGGCTGATCATATAGGCCCCAAATGTCAGTACAGGGAGGTATTGTTTAATATTTTCAGAAAAAAAATGCTACAGTCTTCTACCATTGGCTTTCAATAATTTGTGCAGGATAGGGTAGAGGTCTTGGGAATCAGTCTGTTTTGCAGAGTGGCTCAATAATTACTCTCATTTTCAATTGTGTGCTTCATTCTTACTCTACTATATGCCTTGTATTACACCATTCTCACATTTCTGTGAAGACATGCCTGAGGCCAGGTAATTCATAAAGAAGAGAGGTTTAATCAGCTCATGGTTCTGTGGGCTGTATAGGCTCTGCTTCTGAGGAGGCCTCAGGAAACTTATAATCATGCCAGAAGGGCAAAGGGAAAGCAAGCACATCTTCACATGGCCAGCAGGAGAGAGAGAGAGAGAGAGAAGGGGACACTTCTACACACTTTCAAACAATCAGATCTCATGAGAACTCTATCACAAGAACAGCAAGGGAGATATCTGCCCCTATGATTCAGTCACCTTCCACCAGACAGCTTCTCCAATACCAGGAATTACAATTAGATGAGATTTTGGTGGGGACACAGAGCCAAACCATCTGATGCTTCATATACCAATGATCTTGTCTTCATCCATTCAATATTTCTAGAGAACAATCTTCCAGTTTTTTGGCCTCTAGAGTTGAGGTACCTCGATACCTACATTCAGTGTGTGGAAGTGGAGGAGAAAAATTGAGAGTTCTGAACAAAGAATTTCAACCTATCATGGATATTCTTCCTCTACTCCCGCTATCCCAATAAACACTCACACCTGTTTTCTTCTCTAGTTTTATTCCCTTCTCTGCACCAAGTACTGCTAAGCCCTGGGTTTGGCTAGGGTTCTATTCGGGCTGGTGGGGGAAGCCTGCTCATTTTTTGTTAGCATCCTTGCCCTCATGCAACTAGCCTGAAGTCAATATGTTTTTGCTGCACTGTTGGCTCAAAGTTTTCTGAGATATTTTATTTCTTAATTTTGGAGTGGACAAATATGTGTTCAATATGGTATTTTTAACTTAAACCTTTATAATATAAAATATATATTTATAAATATCATCTATTGAGCAATTATGTGCCAGAAACTGCACTAAGTCCTTTATATAAGTTATTTCATTTAATGAGATCAGAGAGATAAAAGATAATTATAAAGTGTCTAATAAAAACAAATTTTTAATGCAATGAGAATTAACTGCTTTGCTTTAAAAATCTTTGATCAACAATAAAAAAAATAGACTTTAAGTGAGAGTGTCTTTCATCTCACCAGGCACTAGCCTGAGCTAATGGCATGACAATGTATGTGTCTTGTTACAATACGTTTATATATTAGGCATTTTATATCTTGTGAATGACAGAAAGTATCACTTCTAGCAAGTATAACAAATCTGAAGTAGAATGGATAATTTACTATTATGATTTTTTTCAGCTACTGAGAGCATATCTGAAAGATACATTTCATTCCCAATGTGACTTTATTTTAAATACTACCTTTAAGGGTTGAATTTTAATTCGGATTTATTAGTGTATAAAAAAATTGCTGTAATATCACATAAAGGCTATGAACCACAATATACAAATAGAAGAAAAAATATTCTGGCAAGGGAAAGGATGCAAGTGTCCTGGGATCCCAGCAAACTCTGTCCCTTTTCTTCTCAAACAAAAAGAATCTGGATCTCTCTAAGCATAATGCTTAAACCTCATGCAGTTAATAAAAGACAGTGCTGAAAATGCTGTGTGCATTTTGAGTCTTTAGAATAGCTCTAGGCTTACAAACATCCAGCTACCTTAGAAAAATTTTCTTTATCATTCATAAAAAATGCATCAAAATATTTCACCAACAATAAAAGATTTTTCCCCTAAGGCAAAAGAATAATCAGCCTGATTCTTGCTTCTCTACCCATATTCTTGCAATCAAACAAGATAGAACCAGGTTATCACATGCTGTGAGATGAAGGCATGCATTACCTTTGGGAGTTCTCCTAGTCAGGTAAAGAGGAACTTTCTTCCACGCTATGTTTAAAAACAATCCCCCAAAAATCATGGAACCAAAAACATTAAAATCCACACTATTCTTTTTTTACTCATTAATCCCCTGTATATGGCATTTTTTGGGTGTTAGTGGGATGGGGATCTGACTTTTATTTAAGTGTTCGTAACTTTTATTTTGCTATACTTTTTTTTTCTTTTTTTGAGATGAAGTCTGGCTGTGTTGCCCAGCTTGGAGTGCAGTGGCATGATCTCGGCTCACTGCAACCTCTGCCTCCTCGGTTCAAGAGTTTCTCCTGCCTCAGCCTCCTGAGTAGCTGGGATTACAGGTGCACGCCACCACGCCTGGCTAATTTTTTTTTTAAATATTTTTAGTAGAGACAGGGTTTCACCATGTTGATCAGGCTGGTCTTAAATTCCCAACCTTGTGATCTGCCCGCCTTGGCCTCCCAAAGTGCTGCGATTACAGGCATAAGCCACTGTGCCCTGCCTATTTTGATATATTTTCAAAGTTACAGAAAAGGTTCAAGAATAGCCCATATAACCTATATATTCAGACACACCAATTGTTTACATTTTTTCACACATTTTCTCTGTGTACTTGCAAATTATTTTTTCTGAATCATTTGGAGGTAAATTGGAGACATCATGAATTTTTACCCCTAAATAATTTACTGTGTGTTTCCTAATAACATGTTAATTATCTTATCTATTGACTGAATAATTATCAAAATTAGGACATTTCCTTGTTTTGTCCCTATTCAAAATCAAAACCAAGAGCATAGATTGCATTTATTTTTCATGTCTCTTTGTTATCTTTTAACTCAGAACAGCTCCTCAGTCATATTTAGTCTTTTGGCTTTAAATTTCTGAAGATAATAGATCAGTTATTTCATAAAATGTCCCTCAATTGGTCTGCTGTTCCATCATTGTTAGTTTCAGGTTATGGATTTTTGTCAGCAATTCCACGGAAGTGATATTTTATCCTTCTCAGTGACTCATACTGGAGGGTACATGATTCAGACTGCACTAATATTATTAATATTAGTTTTGATCATTCGAGTAAAGTGGTGTACACGAGATTTCTCTGTGGTGGTAGAATCACTGTTTTCTTTTCCTAATTATTGAGTACTTGGGGAGAGATACTTTGAGGCAACATAAACATCCTCTTCATTAAACTTATGTGTACTAAATTTGGTATCCATACATTGATTTCTAACTCCATCATTCTTTGTTCATTCTTTTTATCATTTGCATTCTCCTGTAAGGAGTGCGTTTCCCTTCTCTCATTTATTTATTTATTTATTCATTTATTTCTTTATATCAACATGGAGTTATGGATTCTTTTCCTTTTTAAAGAATGATTCTTCACTGGGCACTAATAGGCCAATAGAGAAATACAATGTAGGTAAATGTAAGCCTGTTTCTTATAAGATTCATCATAAACTGTTTTTTTTTTTTCAGCCAATGGAAGTGTTTGAGAAAAAAATACCTTTCAAAGTGAACCTGTATTATGTTATTGGAACATTTTTTTTAAAAAAAATCCATTACACTCTAAGAGGACAAGAACAGAAATCCTGCAATAAAAGGCGAATGAAAGTATGCTTTTTTTTTAAAAAAAGGAGTAGATTCACCGAGTACATGTGCTGGTTTGTTAAATGGATATATATTATGCGAGGCTGGGGTTTAGGCTTCTATTGAACCTATCACCAAAATAATGAAAATAGTACCCATTAGTTAGTTTTTCAACCCTTGACCCTCTCCTTCCCCAATTTGGAGTCTCCAATGTCTATTGTTTCCATCTTTATGTCCGTGTGTACCCATTGTTCAGCTCCCATTTAAAAGTGAAAACAAGTGACAATTAATTTTCTGTTTCTATATTAATTCACTTAGAATAATAGCCTCCAGCTGCATCCATATTGCTGCAAAGGACATAATTTCATTCTTTTTAATGGCTGTATCGTATTCCATGGTGTAGATGTACAACATTTCCTTTATCTAGTCCACTATTGATGGGAACCTAGGTTGATTCCATGTCTATGTTATTGCAAATAGCATTGTGATGAACATAATAGTGCAGATGTCTTTTTGGTAGAAGGATTTCCTTTCCCACAGATAGATACTAAGTAGTGGGATTGCTGGGTTTGAATAGTAGTTCTATTTTTAGTTATTTGAGAAATATCCATATTGATTTCCACAGAGGCTAAACTGATTTACATTTCTCCTAATTGTGTATAAGCATTCCTTTTTCTCTACATTCTCATTTGCATCTGTTATTTTTTTGACTTTTTAATAATAGTCATTCTAACTGGTGTGAAATGGCACATCATTGTGGTTTTAATTTGCATTTCTCTGATGATTAGTGAGGTTGAGTGCTTTTCTATGTTTGTCTATTTATGTCTTCTTTTAAGTAGTGTCTGTTCATGTCCTCTGCACACTTTTTAATGAGGTTGTCTTTTTTCTTGTTGATTTGTTTAAGTTTCTTTTAGAGTTTGGATACTAGTTCTTTGTCAGAGGCATAGTTTGCAAATATTTTCTAACATTCTGTAGGTTGTCTGTTTACTCTGTTGATAGTTTCTTTTGCTGTGAAGAGATCTTTATTTTAATGAAGTCCTAATTTTCAATATTTGTTTTTATTGCATTTGCTTTTAAGGTCTTAGCCTTAAATTCTTTGCCCAGGTCAAAATTCAGAATTTTATTCACCAGGTAATAATCTGGTATCACAAGGTAATAATCTATTACAATCAATATTTATTTGGGTGGTCAAATTGTCCCAGATTTGGCTAGTGGAAGTCTTTATAGGGTGATCAGAGATTTATTTAACATGTCTTCTTATTCCTTACTTCCTTGCTTTCTGTCACAAAAGAGTTTCCTTATTTATCTTGGATGTTCCCTGGTCCAGTGCTGGTATCGACTATTTATCTTAGGAGTTCTGTTTCCTTTTAGTGGAAAATAGTGTTTAGAAACCAAGATCTGGGACATAGGCATGCAATTGCTGCTGGTGTATCATTGCTTCTGTGCCATCTCAGTAAATAGGACTTGAAAATATATATGTACGTGTGTATAAATTACAAACCTCACTACAGTTACCTTCAATATATTTGTTCATTTGATCAAGCTAGAATACATAAAAGGGAGTATCAGAATTGATAAGCTGCAAAAGCATCCCAACTAACTGGAGTTTAATGTTTGTTAAAGTTTTATTTTTGAGATTAAAATGCATATAAGTTAAAATGCACAGATCATAAGGATACAATTCAATGAGACCTGAAAAATGCACACACCCATGTAGGTCTTCCCTAACAAGTTATCAAATGTGTTCTTTACCAGAAAGTATTCTAATCTCCCTTCCCAGGAAGAAAACTCTTCAAAATCCTAAAAAAAATACTCTTCTGATTTTTTTCACCTTATATTAGTTTTGCCTATTCAAGAACTTTATGTAATCATATCACACACACACACACACACACACACATTCTTTTTGACTGTCTCCTCCATGAGTAAGTTTGAGATTCATGTGTTGTTGCATGTATCAGTAATTGGTGACTTTTTATGGCTTAGCAGTATTCTGTTGTATGAAATACCAGTTTATTTCTTGTTCTGGTGATGGTCAATTAGGTTGTTTCCAATGTTGGGCTATTATGCATAAAGCTGCTGTGAACATTTGTGTAAAAGTCTTTGTGTGGACAAATATTTTCATTTCTCACTCGGTAAATACCTAGGAGTAGAATTGCTGGATAATATGGTAAGTGTGTGTTAACCTTATATAAAACTGCCAAACTGTTTCCATAGTGGCTACATCACAACATCCCCATCACAACATATGAGAGTTCCAATTCCTCTACATCCTCACCCACATTTGGTATGGTTGGTCTTTTTAGTTTTAGCCTTTGTAGTGAATGTGTAGTGGTAGCTTATGGTGGTTTTCACTTGAATTTTCCTAACAACTAATGATGTTTTTAATATGCTTAATAAATATTTTCCTTTATGATTTGCCTCATCATTTATTAACTTAGTGAATACTTTAAAAAAAATTATGACTGTGCAGGGCATGGTGGCTCACGTCTATAATCCCAGTACTTTGGGAGACCAGTTGAGGCCAGAAGTTTGAGACCAGTCTAGGCAAGATGATGAGACTCTATCTCTACAAAGCAAACAAACAAACAAACAAACCCCAAAAACTTAGCCAAGTATGGTGGTCACTGTTTTTGGTCCCCAGCTACTCAGGATGTGGAACCCTTAATCCTGGAATTTGAGGATACAGTTAGCTGTAATCAGCCACTACACTCTAGCCTGGGAAAGAGAACAAGGACCCTTTAAAAAGGTCTCTTAAAAAATTATGAGTGGTTGTTGGCTTTTACAAAATAATTTCTGCATCTATGAGATGATTTTGTCTTATTTTATGTTCAGTTAATATGATGAATTACGTTAATGGATATTTTCTACAAACCAATTTTGGTTTTTTAAATTATCCACACTGTTTGCTTACTATTTTATAGTCCTCTCCTCTTAACTTTTAAAACTTTCTTTCTTCTACTAATTAGCTCTTTTATGGAATTCCTGAAATGGAAACAAATTTATGATTTTAAATCTTTCTTATTTTCTAGTATAACTATTTGAAATTATAAAGTTCCCTCTAACTACTTCTTTACTTACATCACATAAATATTGACATGTAAATCTTGTTACTATTCATTAGAAATAATGTCAAATTTGTAGTCATCAAGTTTTTTACCAATCAAGTCAAACTATTTTGGCAACTGTAATTCATTGCTTATGTATAAGGCTTTTAGTGTATGTTTTCATGACCTGTGTTGGTCGCAGTTATCAAAATGACAAAACAACTTTTACCTGATCCCAGAGTCCATTATTCCAAATTAACTAATGATAATTTTGTGTGCAGTTCATATTTGAAGTTGATTCTACAAATTCATTTCAATAGAATGTATACCTCCTCCCCAACCTCCATTAATGAATAGAATTATTACTCTTCTCACATATGT
This sequence comes from Cacajao melanocephalus, assembly GCA_963573385.1. Lineage (NCBI taxonomy): Eukaryota > Metazoa > Chordata > Mammalia > Primates > Pitheciidae > Cacajao > Cacajao melanocephalus. Next base: position 12,471 of record CAUYLG010036297.1, read on the forward strand.
AGTACTGGGGAAGTGGTAGAAATAGAAATATACCTTTTTTATAGTGTCAATCTTCCAAACTTCTTTTGTATTTTAAGAAATATTCCACTCCTAGAATCTTGTTGGAATCCAGAACCCCAGCTCCCAGTACAGAAGCCAAAGGAGGATGAACTTTTCTTCCCCCAGCCCATGACATTCCAGGTGTATGGGCAGGTGATATTGGCTCAGCAGGTTGAATGCTACAAGGGATGTTAATTTGGGTTATGAATATAAAGCTAAAGGGACAATTTCAAATTTAGTCCAGGTCGTAGTGCACAACAGTGAATGCAATGGCATCTAGTGATTTCTGCAGTAGTGTGCAGTGGCAGTGGTGTCTCACAGTGCTGGGGTCGGTGAAACTAATGGCTGCTTTGACCAGACTGGTTCTGCAAAGTGACCTCACTTGAGGCTCTGATGCTTTTCTGCCTATCTGTGCTTGGTTCCTGCCTGTTTGGGAAGCTTGACCTCCAATTTTCCTGACAACTTTGAGTAGTCCTACATTCTTATAGTAAAACTTATTTCTGCTTGAATTAACTAGAATTGATTTATTTTCTTTTAAACCAGGAACCTGATTCCTCTTCTTTGTAATAGTAACCCTAATAGTTACAAGGTCAGTTACAAGGTCATAGGGGCAGTTTGAGGCCAATAAATAAAATTGTCCGTAAATGAAAAGCTAATGTATCTCTCAGTCCCTTAACTAGGTAGCAGTAGCACCAACTTTTTAATCAACTTGAAGCAGTAAGCCAGGTGAGTACATCTAACTGGGTCTAGAGCTTATTTTATTCGTAGGTACCAAATGATTAAGTTTACATATTATTGTGTGTGTAAATGATGTGTGGTGGTATATGACAAAAGATATATTTAAATCCTTTTATATAAATTACCAATTTAGTAATATTACAGGTAAAAAATTATTTCTTTCATAGGATGATATAATGTTACACACATCTTAAAAATTCTATCAAAAAATAATTTTACACATTAAGAAAATATGTATATGGTTTTATGGCAAAAAATGGCTCTGCTTTATTTTTTTAAATAAACTCTGTGTCTACTTGGAGTTATACAGCTGCAATATAGCTGATATAGCCAAAACATTACCCTCTTCCTCTAGTTACCTAAATGTAACTTGGCTGAGGGCTAACAGTAAGAGCTAACATTTGCTTTACTACTTGTGTTTCTACACAATTTGGAATATTTTAATTAACATTAATCACTTCTTTAACTTTTTTAGCATATTAAATATTAAGATGCAGCATTAGCATGGAAGGCTGCATGAGCACAGGAGTAGAGAGAGACACAGGTGTTGGGAAAAGCCATTAGGCAGACAGAACATTAAGTGCTGCTCATTTTTTTCTGCAGCACTGTAGCGAGTCTCCTAAAGCACATCTCCCAGAAAATAAGACAACTTTAACACTTTTCACACCAAAATTAGCTTAGAAGTTTATGTTTACCTACTGACGCTGCTTCACACAGAGCTGCCTCAGATGTGGAATCAAGATCACAGCCTTGGTGGAGGAGAGGAGAGGAAATCAGTGCTTTCAAAAAGCTGCTAATACGTGGACCAGATTAAGAACCTGTGGGCTAACCCATAGCCTCGGGGACTCACTTTCTATCTTAAATTTCTTTTCCCCAAGGGAGTTATGGTTCCAGGCTTTTAAAATAAAATAAAATAAATTATCTTCCGGTATAATTTTGTAAATGACTTACCAAAAAATCCTATTCCGTAATAGACAATTGTAAAAAACTGGATAATTGTATAGTCACTAACAATCACAGAAGACTGCCTTGGAGAAGTCATGTGGAGAATGAAAAACATATTTACTCCTCAACTTGGGAGGTGGAGTGAGGAGATGAATAAAATATGTGGTGTGTATTCATATATGTATATCCATTATTTATATTTCAGTAAAATACAACAGACTAAAAGAATGAGGTCAACAAAGACCTATAGAACGGTATAAAAATAATTGTACTTGCTGGTAGTGAATAAAACTGAAATAAATTTATATAGTTTGTATAACCTGAAAAGTTTGAACATTGTACATTATTTTGTTTTATATTTAGAGTCTTATCTGAAGGAAAATTCTAAATGAACACTAAATATGTTAGATCTATGTCACCCAAATTAGAACTCAAAATTTCAATGCTGTGTTGAGTGACAGTGCAAAGACTAGAATCCGCCACTGTAAATGCTGACTTCAGTGCTTTGTTTCTGACTGCTATGCAGCTATCTGCCCAATTTCCACTCACATTTTACTGTTTGACCTTGAAAGAGCCAGACTAATTGGGAATTACTCATTAAGCATCCATTTAAAAACTGCGTATTTTCTAGCAAAGGCTAAAATTTACACAAAGATGTATATTGCAATACTTTGCATTTTAGAAGTGGGTTGTACAAATTCTTTTGGAAAGCCCTCGCCAATTTTTATACTAAATCCCTCCTAGGTACTGTTCACATTTCAACTAAAATAGCCAGGTAAAATTTCCAGAATAACTTCAATCCCCAGGTGCTTATGTAAAAACAGATTTTTTCATAGTCATCCTTTTCTAATTCTCTTTACATCGTAAATACACTTTAGTAGTCCTTGTATTATCAGAAAGCAAACCTAATTTAAAAATAATGGGGAGATGTAAGCAATGTGCCTGGTTTTCAGAATTTATCAATTTGGAGCAAAAGATATAAAGTGATTTCTTTTCCCCTCTATACAACGTCAGAATACCAAGGCTGCAGCCTGTTATTTTCAGGGTGGCACCCAGAGGAGGGGGAAGGGCGGCAAAAGCATCCTTAATTACTGAGGCATTAGAAACCTCCCACCCTGCTTGGAGTGCCTTTCCAAAGTGAAGCTAGAGGAGGGTTTCTCAAGCCTCTGTTTCTCATGGGGAGCTTTGGCCCTTGCAAGGTAACTCTTTCTCTCTGATTTCCCTTTGACGAAGCAGGTGAAAGGCCGTTTGGCACCAGACGGTTCGTTTTACTCCAGCTGCCTGTGAGGAGCGCGGTTGCCAGGCAACCAAGTCTCCGGCTTTGTGCCTTCCTCACGCTAGGAAATTTGGAGGGTTTTGAGGCTGTTGTCTGTTGCAGACAACTTACACTGAATTGCCTTGAGGTTTTTAGAACTATTTTTTTGTATTGCTTACAGTAAAACTACGTTATTTTTCCCAATTTTCTCTCTCTTGGGGAAGAGAGACTATTTAGAAGATATATGGCTGTATTTCCACGGAAAAATATCCAGACCTTGACTTCAAAATCAGAAGTAATTTACATTTTAAAAGAAGAACAAATGAGCACCACAGCTGCATTTCATATGTTTCTTCCTGTCAGCTTAATTTCTTTCATTTTCTTTACCCCTTCTTTGGCTTTTTAAATTTTTTATTTGCTTTTCTTCTTGTCTTCATTCTACTCCACTTCCATGTTGGTTTCTTTTATCTTTCTCTGTCGTCCTCATACCAGTGATATTAACTGCTATTTATGCATTAATCATCAATCAATTGCTCATCCATTAGGACAGTGAATTCGAAATGAATCAAGCTTTGCTTTCCAACCTCACTGGCTGATATATTTTATTCTTACTTCTGAACTTTTTATTTTTGTTTTATCTTGTGGCTACGTAGGATTACAGGGAAATATGTGAGAAAGTATTCTGTTATTTGGATTTCTCTTGTTCCTGACAGAAAACCCATTGCTTTCTGAGCCTTTTAGTGTGTTCATTCCATTTGTATTGTGGTCCCCCTGGCACGTTCCATTAGCTTTGAAGCCATAGAGTTCTGTAAGTTATTTTGGTCCCACATCAATGTAGGACATTCTCTTACATAATGTTATGAAGATATTTCATTAAGAGGCATTCAATTTGAAAAGACACAAAAAAGAATATGCTTCCTTTTGTTCGTTATTTCTGAGTCTGGCAATGATTCATAAAACAAATGAGAGTAAATTGGTCTGGTTGTGCTTTTATTACCAGTGATGGACTCTGGTGCTGCAAGGGAAAACCACCTGGTAATGGTAAAAGAAAATAGGTTGAAGTTCTCCTGGAAAGATGTACACGTAAGACAACAATGCATGACCTGCTCTGGTGGACTCTTCTCCTCCCTCTAAAAAACACCCTGATATCATCACTGCAAGGTAACAAGTAGTACACAGATCTGTCTTTTTACCAAGGATTTGTTACAATATGGAAGCAGAACAATTTGACATCATTGTCCAAAAACCCACTGTGGAAGATGAATTCACATGTCAAAACTGCTAAAATGGATAATGGGCATAATTGTTGATACACTTACTGTTGTGATTTTTTTTGAGTGAGTAGATATGTAACCATTCACACATCTTTCTGTAATTTATAAGTAAAAATCTCTCCCTTTATGACTCAGTATTGTGATCTTCCATGCTCACTACAAAAGATGTAATAGAAATATGATATGATAAAATCAGAGTGCTGTACTATAGTGACCAGAAAACAGGAGGCATGGCTTTTAATGCGAGTTCAACCCCTAGCTAGCTCTTTTCCTTTGGGCAACTCCCTTAGTTTTGGTCTCGATGGCCTCTTCTTTAAAGTTGTGAGGTTTGAGATACTCTCTGAGATACATTCTGCTGTTAAAGTTCTATTATTGAATTTGAAAATCACTAAAACTTTCAGTGAGTGTAATTTAGAAAAAGAATGATATAATTTGTTTAGCTGATAAAGTTTTTAAGTGAAAAAAGTATTTAAACCTCCTTGTATTTGTTAATTGGGCTATTTTTTTTTTAACTTAGCCATGTGAGTTCAAAATGTACAGCTGTTTTGACTCTACAGCCAGTGGTTAAAAAAGCAGTGTCTGGAGGAAGCCTATGCTTGAATCTAGTTTCATCATTTACTAGTTGTAAAACATGGGGAAGTTTATAAAATGTCGTTGTGCTCAGTTTACTCCTCTGTCATGAGGAATAATTACAGCACGCTTCTCTTAGAGATACTGCGAGGAGTAAGTGAGAAGATTTGCATAACCCCTTAGCAAATGATTAAAGCGTTAACATATTCTTGATACATATGAGCTTTTACAATTACTCTGGTGTCACCAGCTATCCCGGGCTATTATCATTCCATACTTTATTACTGTAATAATAGCCACCTAGTTTAAAAGTCTCTTCCTTTCAAATCTATCCTATACATTTCATTCAGCGAAGACTGCCCCAAACACAACTGTCTTCATTGCTGTCTCCTGATAAAAACTGTAACAACAGACTTCAATGAGCTCCATACCCAGTAGAATTGAGTATATATTGACCTGACATTTAAGATTCTCATTAATATTGGTTCAGTTTATCTTTGCAGCTTCATTCCATTCCCTGCTCCCATATACACACTCTAGCTGAATGGAACTATCCAAGTATTCCTGAGAACTCACACTCTGCTTTTCTGTGTCAAGCTCTTAAGTGCAGAGACTGTGATAAGTCTTTATACCCCAGTATAAAGTCCAAGACCTGGCACGCCGTAAGCACACAACATTTGTTGAAATGAACAGCCTTTGCTTGCACTGCTTTTCTCTCAGAAGTCCTCTCTTTGTATCTTTACCTATATAACACCTATCCTTCAAGGTCCCAGCTAAATATCATGAGTTACCACCATTCATAGGCTACCTACTTCCTTTCATAGTATTATCATGTATTTACCTTCTACCATTTATATTCCACTGTGAGTATAATTATTTTTGTTATCATCTTATTCCCTAATTTTTGAATGGTGTTGAGAGCAGTGTACTATGTCTTATTCAATTTTATTTCCTACAATGCCTAGCATTTTTCTTTGATTATGTTAATTGCCAGTGGCTAGTATTGAATCAATCAATATGACTAATAGGATCCTATTGATTGTCCATTGGCTTTTGACCGTTAAAAACATATATCCTACTTCAATAGAACAAAATCTTCACCCCTTTCCAGGCTTCTTAGTCTCTTCAAGGTCCAGCCACATCCTCTCTTCCTAACATGACTTTGGGTAGCTACTGAAGCCCTACTATCTTTTCATTATTCCATGGGCATGCCATATACATTCTTAACTGTGTTCCTTTGCTGATGTTTCCTTTGCTTGGGGGCAATACTATCTTTGTTTCAGCTATCCAAGCCTGACTTAAGGTCTCATTCTACACATTTTACTGTAATAATAGCCACCTAGTTTTAAAGTCTCTTCCTTTCAAATCTAACCTATGCATTTCTTTCAGTGAAGACTGCCCCAAACACAATTGTCTTCATTTTCTTCTCCCAAATTCACCATGGAACACGCCTCTAGACTTCCACAATGTTTTTTTTTTTCTTTCATCACAGGGAGGAGAAATTTAAGTTCTTAATTTAGTACTTAATCATACAATTTAATCATACACACACCCTAGAACAGTGAAACAAAACTAGGAGATAATTTAAAGGGCTTTACTACAGAAATTCTAACAAAAAAACTTGAAAGGGGCTAGTTCCATAGCGACCGATTCTCTGTAATTCCTTTCCTCCTCCTCCGTGAATTACCTCTTATATTAGCTGTACAGACAGCATTCTTGACAGTTTGTTTCCAAATATTTAAGGAACTTTTCATTCCTCTGAATCACCTCTAGCTAATAACAGAATCTTACATATGGTGTTGATTATATTTTAATTCAATAAAAATATGGTTTAAATTTGTATACTAAATTTTCATGTGTTTTTGTTTTTATAACTCCATTAAGTGTCATGTTGTTGGGGGCAGAGGTCACATTTGGAACTTCCTGTGAATTTCCCATATGAGAAAGCATAATGCTGATCATACTGTAAATTTTCAATGCATGCATGAATGGCGTTCATTGTTAGATGAAACCTATCTGCCAAAATGTTCTCCTTAAATGAATTTTATAATATGTGACACTCTAACTTCATTCCATTTTTTTCTGGTCTATTGGTTCTAAGTTACTGTCATGTTTATAGTTTTTTCCTGGTCCATTGACTTCTAATTTACTGTCATACTTACTAGACCACTCAGTAACTAAGGCAACGAAAGCTATATCTTTGGAGAAGATTTACACAGATACATCCTAGGGTTAGGTAAACTGGTGTGATAGAATTTGCTTTCTATAGTGACTTAGTATTGTTTTTAACTTATGCCTGAAGATGAAAATGGGAAGTATGGTAAATATTTGCTGAATGGCCTACATAAAATACCTTTTACTAGATACTTTATAAATATCACCTAATTTTATCTTCTTGATAACCCTATGTAGTTGATGGTACTAAGCTATTCTTGTAGACATGAAAACTAAAGCTATTAGGTTGGTGCAAAAGTAATTGCGTTTTTTCCCATTACTTAAAAAAAGTGGCAAAAACCTCAATTGCTTTTGCATCGATCTAAGAAGAAAGAAGTAATTTACTCAAGGTTTTATCTCTAAGCTTGATCTCAGGCCCATTTGATTCCAAGGTCCTTATCAACAAATGGAGATAAATCCATCGGTCTCCAACTTCAGAATGCAAAAGAATCACTCAAGGAACTTCTTCAAATACATATTACCGGGATCTACTCAAAAGATTATAATTTGTTATACTTGTGATGAGACCCAAGAATCTTCATTTTAACAAATACAATAAAGCATTCATTTGGGAAAAAATGAGGTAAAGAATAGTTAAGATAGTAATAGTAATTATAACAATAACAACTATGTTACACATGAATTAACACCATACTATCCACCATTTACTGCACCACCTTACTATTTGTCAGGCACTATGTTGTAAAGTACTTTATAACATATTTTATCATGTAATTCTTACAACCACCTTATGAAGTATATATTATTACCATCTTTCTTTTACATGGAGAGAGAACTACAGTCACATAGAACACATAGTTCGTAAGTAGTGGGAATAGTCTAACTCTAAATGTCATGCTCACAACTCCATGAAAGATGCAACAAAAATGAAAGACAAGCTCCTTAGCAAGGTCAATGTGAATAGGAAGGTGGGGCTATCAGGCAGAACAGGGGGGTTAAATAATAAATGAAAGACGTGAAAAGTGGAGAGCTTAAATTATCATTTTGTGAGTTTTTCCAACAAATAGTAAGGGCAATAAGAGGTTGTTTTAGGGATTGATATAAATTTGGTGAGGACTTTTGTTTTAATGTGAAACAGTCATGAAGACGTTGAGAAGAAGAACAATGGAGAAAGAGAGGTTGATAAGGATGAAAGAGATAAAATTCAAGGGAAAAAAATCTTGGGGAGTATGGGATAAATCCATCAGCTTTGTAGAGAAGCATTTATTTTTTTCTGGGAGAAGAGGGAATTGGAAAGTATGAACACAGCTGTGGTTATAGGTATAGGTATTTGACTAGAGATGTAGACATGGACACTTATGTGTAAGGAGATGGAGAGTTAAAGTAGCTTCTATGTGGTGAATTTTGCCTTATGTGCTGAGAAAATTAACTGGGCCTTGTATTAGTCCATTTCATACTGCTATAATTACCTGAGACTGAATAATATACAAAGAAAAGAGGTTTAATTGACTCACAGTTCTGCATGGCTGAGGAGACCTCAGGAAACTTACAAACATGGTGGAAGGGGAGGCAGGCACCTTCTTCACAAGGTGGTAAGAGAGAGAGCGAGTGAAGGAGGAATTTGCCAAACACTTATGAAACCAGCTGATCTCATGAGAATGAACCTCACTATCATGAGAACAGCATAAGGGAATCTGTCCCCATTATCCAATCACCTCCCATGAGATTTCTCCCTCACATGGGGATTATAACTGAAGATGAGATTTGGGTGAGAACACAAAGCCTAACCATATCACGCCTTCAACCAAATTGGTAAAGATTTGGGATAGCTACCTAAAAGAAGAAAAGACAGAGTTTACCAGAAATATGTTAAAGAATTGCTATGGGGTTAAAAGCCCAATTCAGGGAAGAGATGAGATATTGTAGGAGCATCAGTATGGATGATTGTATGGTTTTTGTTTAGTGGTGTTTAGTAAAGCAGAGAAGTCTTGTGTCTACAAGAGTTGTGTTCATCTTGGTTTAGGGGCTTTAGGGAAACAAATGGTGTGGACAATAGTGAGTGTGCTGACAATAGGCTTTAGGGAAAAAATAATGTGTACGATAGTGTGTTGACAATATGCTTGTGAAATGAAAGACTCTGGTTAGGCAGCTATAGGAAGACTGTGAAGCTAGTAGAGTGTTACAGACATGGGGAAAAGAGTGACCAATATATCAGATTTTAAAGAGATGCTATGTTGGCAAGACTTGTCTTGAATTCCTGGCCTCAAGTGATCCTCCCAGCTGTGGCTCCCAAAGCACTGGGATTACAGATATGAGCCACCATGCCCAGCATCTAAATATATTTTTTTCGTTTACCTTTAATTATTTTATTTTTGTTTATTTATTTATTTTTAGATGAAGTCTCACTCTATGGCCTAGAGCTGGAGGTGCAGTGGCATGATCTCAACTCACTACAACCTCTGCCTCCCAGTTCAAGCAATTCTTGTGCATCAGCCTTCCAAATAGCTGGGATCACAGGTGGGTACCACCACACCTGCCTAATTTTTGCATTTTTAGTAGTGGCAAGGTTTCACCATGTTGGCCAGGCTGGTCTCAAACTCCTGACATCAAGTGATCTGCCCATCTCGGCCTCTGAAAATGTCTTTTACCTTTTAAGAAACCCAAATTCCTAAAGGCTGAGGTCTAAATTTGATCTGATTTCTTCTTGGGCTTTATGACTGCCTAGACCTTTATTCCAAGTTTCCATTATTGTCAATCCTACTATCAATTATTCTTTGTTAGTCAAATTAGGACAGAGAAGTATTTATTCCTCTGATTTCTAGAATAATGATTGCAGTGTGCAGGCCATGCATCAGGATCACCTGGGGAGTATGTTAAAAATTTTAATTTCTGGCCTTTACACCAGACCTACTTAATCAGAATCTCTGTGGAGGTAGATCCCAAAGAATATATATTTTTAATAGGTTTCACAGGAGATTCTGACTCACATGATTATTTTAGGAAACGGCAGTTTCAGCGAGTCAGAGCTTACTAGATTTTTCTCCTTTAATTTACCACGCCATACTCGGTACATTGTTTCCTATTTGTGAAGCAATATGCTGCTGCTGGTGGGCTTCGAGATGGAGGTGAAGATGCAAGAAAACAACAATTCACTCCTGGAATTTGTACCTCTCCTAAATTCTTTCTTACACACAAGCTCCTTTTACATGAATAACATATCCTTATTCACTATTAACATGAACGCTGTACACATTTGTAAAAACAAAATGAGAAGAGAGATCAAAGTGGAAAAGATTACAGAATCAAAAACTTGACAGAAAAAACAGTAGAGCTTATCATAAGCAAAAGTTTATTTTGAAGAATGGGTGGGTGTTGAGAGCAGAGAGGAGAGTAAGAGTTGCAGTTTAGAAAGGGATGTCTTGATGGTGACTGCAGATGTACTGCCCTGCTTTTAGTTGAATTAGGTATCTGGTGATGTTCATATATTTGAAATCTACAGCCATAGCTACATTTTGGGAAGTTCTGTGATCAATTAATAATCAATGGTTTCTCTTGCCACTGAACCCTTAGGCTGTTGGATCTCTCACACAGAGAAATTTCAGTTTACATACAAGAAGGAATCTTATTTTTGGTATCCTGGTACCTGACGGCAAGTAGATCATATATTAATTTCTTCAGTATCTGCTGACAGTTTTCAAGGAACAAAGGCACAGTACTGCATCTAAAATCTCCGCTCAGTGACACAGAAGCCAGGCTTCTGTATATTAGAGTTATGAATCATATTAGAAATCAACATGCTCATGGATGAAAGCAATTTACAAGGAATTTTTATCACTTGATGGTATTCTATTTGGTGATATCCTAATTCATAAGCAATGAAAATAATTTTGAGAGTATCCCTTTTAGAAGGAAATATATCTTATATACATTTTCTCTATATCTACAAATTTTAATTCTCTTACATTTGTATTATTAATGATTTGTTTGACTTAATATAAAAGACTCCCCCATACACACACACACACACACACACACACACACAAACACACACACATCTTCTTCCCCCATTCCCCACACCCTTCCCTAACCCACTGTCCTGTTTATTTCTTTGTGTGTCTTCTAGACTTTTTGGTATATTTGGTCCTTCATGTTGGAGATCTTACAACAAAAAACACTTCTAGATTAAGAGTGGAAAACTCAAAATTGCATAATCTGAATAAGCTTTAGAATATGGGCCAAGCCTTTCTTTAATTAAAAAACGTGATTGGCTGTCAAAAAACCTGCACATTGTTCATTACTTGATCGAAATTCATGAATTAAGTTGTAATACGAACCTTATAAGTTTCACCTCCCTGAAGTGATTCCTTATCCCCCTTGTCCCTTCTGCTTCCAGTACTAGTGCTCAGATTTATGGACTGTCTATGTGCAATCTGAAATGTGTGACAATAAGAAAACATGATCATTCCATTGCTTCTGCAAACACCATTTTAAATTATTCCTACTACATAATGAGAAAAATTATCTTAGGTTGGGGCCAACCTTTGGTCCAATATATTCACTTAATAAATTTTGTTCAACATTAGCTGTGTTATAAATTAATTTATAATCTCTCTCTTCTAAAATCCGCAATCTTGGTAGTCTATTAGTTTGGCTAATGGTACTCATATCCTGCCTATGAGTAGTGTTTCCTGAATTTGTTTGCCTTTGCGAATCATGCCCATATCTGTGGTAATCAGTGACCTTGATCTTTATTTCATTTTCAGATTTCAGCCTTTAATCCAACCTGACGTTTTTTTATTATCCTGGTGCCAGTCTTCCCTGATCGGAATTCTGGGGCCATGAACTAAATAAACCCTGGCCAGGCTGTTCTTTGTTTTGATCGCAGTACATTTGACTTGGCATTCACTATATTGTCCTTTACAGCACTGTTATCATCCATCTTCATTTAAAAGTAATTAATTCATGCCTTGATGATGGAAAAAGTCTCTCAAATTGCCTGTATGATACTTCTCAAATCTATTGTTTATATTACTGCAAAATTAGTTATCCTAAAAATATACTTTCACTATGCTATCTTCTCTAGTAAAAAATTTTAATAACTCTACAATGCTCACAACATCAAATTGAGATTGCTTAGCTCACCATTTTGTGTTCTCTATCTAGTTACCAAGCCTTATATCTAGTTATTTTCCTACATATACAGTAGTCATTCATTATCTACAATTCTGCTTTCCATAGTTTCAATTACCTGCAGTCAACTATTGTCTAAAAATATTACAAAGAAGTTTCAAGTTGCAGCTATTCAAAGTAGCATGATGAAATCTCACACCGTCTTGCTCTGACTTGCCAAGGACATGAATCATCCACTTGTCCAACATATTCATGCTGTATACCCTACCCACCCATCAGTCACTTAGTAGCTGTCTCAGTTACCAGATCAGTGTTGCCAAGCTTGTATTTAAATAACCCTTATTTTACTTAAAAGGGGCCTCAAAGTGCAAGAGTAGTGATGCTGGAAGTTCAGATATGCCAAAGAGAAGCTATTGACTTCTTCAAGTAAAAACATAAAAGTTCTTGACTCAACAAGGAAAAGAAAAAAAAAATAATTTGCTGAATAAAATAGTTTGATAAAGAGAAAGACCATGTTCCTACAACTTTTATTTTAGTATATTGTTATAATTGTCGGATTTTATTAGTTATTGTTGTTAACCTCTTACTGTGCCAATATGTAAGTTAAACCTTATTAAAGATATGAAGATATAGGAAAAAAACATGGTGTATATGGAGTTTGGTACTATCCACAGTTTCAGGCATCCACAGGGGCTCTTGGAATGTAAGCAGGGACTAACGTAGCTTTTACTCTGACTTTCTTAATGTTGCTTTATTATACCTTTTACTTTTTATATTTATTATGTTTTCTCCCTGAAACACCTCCCTAATTCAGTTATGAAAATCATGCTAATTTTTTTTTTTTTTTTTTTTTTTGAGACTGAGCATCACTCTGTTGCCCAGGCTGGAGTGCAGTGGTATGATCTCAGCTCACTGCAACCTCCGCCTCCTGGGTTCAAGCGATTCTCCTGCCTCAGCCTCCTGAGTAGCTGTGACTGCAGGCACACGCCACCACGCCTGGCTAATTTTTTCATTTTTAGTAGAGACAGGGTTTCAATATATTGATCAGGCTGGTCTCAAACTCTTGACCTCAGGTGGTCAGCCCACCTTCACCTCCCAGAGTGCTGGGATTACAGGCGTGACCAACCATGCCTAGCTGAAAATTATACTCATTTTCTAAGGTTCAATCAAATTCTACTTCTTTCATGAGATTTTCCTAATCACACTTGTGGGAAGTTATTTCTCTTCTCTGAATTCCAATAATATTGTTTTCCTCATTTGGTGCTCATCAGATATTGCTGTAGCTATTTCAAAACATAACATATCTACTCAACCAGATAACAAACCTTGAAAAACAGTAACTGGTGTTTTTTTTTTTTTTTTTAATATCAAACAAAAGCTTGAGCCTAATAGGTACATGGAAAATATTTTTAATGAACAATAAAGACCACATCAAAGGACAGTACCCCCATGAGAGATTCAATATTAATTTTTAAGGTACTGATAATCATCCTTAAAGCATGAGGATGAAATTTATAGGTCTAAAAGACTATTTCCATGATGCCATGTAATCTCAGTAGGGTATATTTAACTTTGACAACTATTTCCAACCAGCATACCATCAATTTTAAATAGAGTTCACAAAAGGGTGTAATGACTCACTAGATTTATATAGAAAGTGATGCTAGAGTGCTCTAGGATTAATAACTTACTAGATCTTAACTTTCGCTTTATTTTATTTGCTTAAAAAAGTAGATAATATTTGGAGAATGGATTAATTATTTGTTCATTTACCAAAAATATTTATTGAACATTGATTATGTGAAAGTTACTGAACTAGGAACTGGGGAAATGGTGGTAAACTCTTCCATGATCTATGCTGAATTTGGTAAAAATTAAAGTCATAAATTGCTATTGTCATATGAGAGGAAAAGCATTTATATTTCAAAGACAGATAAATGAACATGGACTATTTTGGGAAAACAAATGACATCAAATTTTATAAATTCTTCAAAAAAAAAGAAACTGTAGGCATCCACTATGTACCTTGTGCCATAGCGCGTGAAGGGCATATATTCTGGGCTTTATTACTGTTCAACAGTTTATTTTCCCATCCCCAGCAGAATGGGCAGAATATATTTCACCCTCATTGATTTTGGACTTGTTCATGGGATTGCTTTGACTAATGAAATGTGTGAAGATAAGACAGTGTGACTATTAATATGTTAAATGAGGCTTAAGAAGTATCATGAGTTTCTCTTTCCTCTTGCATTATTGCCATTTGCCAAAATACCGTTCCTCATATAATCACTGTTTCTGCAGTCTTAGTTCCAGAATGAAAACAGCGTGGAGAAGGTCTGAACTCAACTAGAAGCCTGAAGTCATACTTAGTCAAGCCAGCTGAATGTTGGGTTCACATAAAATCTTAACAAGAAATAATTTTGTTATTCTGAGACTCCCAGAAGTTTGTTTTTTTGTTACTGTAGCAAAAACTGAATCATACAGCAGTAAATGGGATATAGTGTCTAGTGGAGAAGGAAGACACCATTAAGCAGGTAATTCTCAATGCTCTGTGTGTTTGGGAGAAATGGAGCATTTCTAGAAATGTGTATAGCAGATGGACTTACATTACACTGAGCAAAGAGAAAAGCTTTCTGGGGTGGCTACTACCTTATAAAGATTAATTTATCTTCTAGTAATTAGTATATTCCATATCAACTTCCGTAGGGAACAGATATACCTCTAGGAAACTACATTTCAGGATAATCAGATGCTATATTCAAAACCAAAAGCAATTTATATTTTCATTTCATTATTAGTTCTACACAGTTATACATTATTTTGGTGCAGGACTAAAAGGATCCTTTATCAAAATTTAATGCCAATATTCCTGTAGCTTCTGTATGACAGGTAACCTCTACAGGTATAGGATTACTTTGTAGTAATTGAGAGTGTCTCTCAGGTTATAGAATAAGAGATTCTTTAGCTTGGTGTAGTCTTTGAGGTGACCTGATCCAACACCTTCATTTTGCAAGTAAAGCAACAGAAGCCCAGAGAGGTAAAGTTACTTGCCTAAGTCCTCTGATGGAATTTGGGGAGGTTCAGGGATAGAATTCAGGTATTCTGATTTTTGGATCACAATGCATGTAACATTGAAAAACAAAGTTTGCTCCAAGTTACTGTACTTTGATTAATTTTAGAGAGAGTTGATTATAAATATTGTAAGTTCATGTGGTGGTTTGACTTACAGGCAAGAGATAAATCTTAGAGGCTGAAAATTTTTATTAGCTGTGGGGTAAAAGGATCATTATGCTATTGATCAATGTTTCATACACTTCTCAGCCATCCCTGGACATATTATATACTTTTATTTATGATATCTTTCATGGTTTATAATTAAACAATTATTTCTGTGATTACTCAATTAACATATATCTTTTCTTCTATGCTCTAAGAAGGCACAGTAATGAGTGCAGTGCTTGACATATGGTAAGTACTGAATAGGTTTTTGTAGAACTTATATTTTAAAAATTTTTTCTCAAACAAGTAGAATGATCGTGGTTCACCATATGATGTGAAGAATGTCCTAGTTAATTGATCTCTTGTTGGCAAATTGTCAACAGAACATATCAATTTTTTATGGAGTCTGAAAGAAATGTATTAATTACTTACCTTCATAATATGTTTTACTAACAGATTACACAATGAATATAACATTAAAGTATAGCTTTAATGATAATAAAATATAAACTGACATATTATTCTATTAAAATTATTTAATTTAAGAAAAATAGTTGAGTGTACAACCACTCATGAAATGAAGATCTATTCAAGTGGAGTGAATGGAATTACTGAGAAAAGACTTCAGAATTATGTGATTGACTAATGCTTAAGATATAGAAAACTAGAAATGCAACAGTGCTTCTAATTTACTATCTTGATATTAAGAAAAAGTGTTAGATTAGGATGGCCTCATTGCCTAATTTTTAATGCTGCATCACTGAGACATATCAAAAATGAAGTTTTAAGGAGAGTAATAAAAGTCCCCAATACTTATTTTGCCAATTTTATTTTTTTTTTGGCATTCTAGAGCTAAAAGAATATGAGGAAAGGGAAGTCCTATGTATAACTCAGTAACCGCATTTATGGTTCTGATGTATAGCCATTATGAGAGCCCCAGAAGATCTTCACTCTGCTTTCTTTGTTGTTTCACTTGCTGCATTCTCCAAGAAATGACCATGGACCATTTAAGAATAGTATGATGCTCTCTGGCCTCCAAATTTAGGGCTACTTATAGCAAAACTTGAGCTAATAAGAAAGCTTTATTACTGAGTAGAAATTATCCATGTATACTTGTGATTGGGAAAGAATCACAAATTATTAGGGTTTCTGAGGAGGCCATCAACAAATATCATCCCTCTTTCTCAAATTATTGTTAAATGATTTGAGCGATAAAGCAAAAGAGTAAATATATAAGCCAAAGTATAATCCTTACCATTGCCAGAAGCCAAGAAGCATAATGTGGCTTTAGGTCCATTAGTAACATTGACTTGCTACCTGAATCCCAGAATTGGAAAGATTTCACACATTTGTGGAAAACTCTGGACATAGGGCAGTTCTCCTCTCATCAGACTCTGGCACAACTTCTAGCATGAAAAGACAAAGGAGGGCTAATAGTGCCTGTTGGAGGCTGGCATCAAGAAAAAATGCCAGAAGTACATTAATTGAGCCCTGTACACACAAAGAAAATTAAAGGAGAGGAACATTTGCCCCAATTATACTTCATGAAAATATTTTTAGTGGCAAGATACTAAGGTTGGATTGCGTAAAGAAAATGTGGTACATATACACCATGGGAAGCTACATAGGCATTAGAAAGAATAAAATCATGTCCTTTGCAGCCACATAGATGGAGCTAGAGGGCACTATCCTAAGCAAATTAATGCAGGAACCGAAAACCAAATACTGCATTTCTCACTTACAAGCAAGAGCTAAACATTGAACACACATGAACATAAACATGGGAAATATAGACACTGGGAACAACTAGGGGGGTGTGGGTTGAAAAACGACCTATTAGATACTAAGCTCACTACCTCGGTGCAATATACCCATGTAACAAACCTGGGCAAACACATATCTATAAAAGGTGAAATTTTAAAACAAAGATACTGAAGTTTCTATCTCTTAAAAAGTAGGAACAAAATTGGGTCTCACATCATCTCCTTTCAAGAATAGAAAGATCTCAGTTGAAAGTAAGCCATAAGAACAATTTATGGCAGAATATTTATTCTGATGTGGACAAGACTAGGTATGTTTCTGTGAAAGAACACTGAATAATTGAAAATCAACTGAAAATCACAAAAAAAAGCAACCTAATGTCCTTTTTGCATTAGAAATGTATTTAAAATATGGTCATCTAATTTTTAGAGTTACTACTTTATCATAAAGAAATAAGTATTTATTGTAACAATATTTAGAAAGTAGGAAATAGATGAAGGTAATATGTCTTTCTTATTCATAATTGTTAGAATCAGTTTTTCTTTACATGTTCATTGTTTCTCTACAAGATTTTGTATATATTTTCACACTAGGTCATACAAACAATGCAGTCCTAAACCTAAGAAATTCACACACATCTCAGTCTGGTTATGAAATTCCCTAAGAAAGCTTAAATGAAGAGATTTTCATGAAGGGATTCCACATGGAATTGTTGTTAGAGATTAGGAACAAATGACAGTTGTTGGGCATCCAGTGCCAGCAACCATAGAAAGTTATAGGGCCCAAGAGGAAAAAGAAGAACATGATATTTTTTGGAAGCTCAGTAGAAACTGATGTGGCTAAGGAAGGGCAGCTTCATGGCAACTGTGGCTTTAAAGAGACACAGCTTCTGCTGGAGAAGCTTCCCTATAGCAGAGAGGGATTAGGAAAGAAATACACTGATCTCTCCCACTTTGTACCCTTTGATCTCCTGCCAGTGGCCCTCATAGACCAAAGTCAACTGAAAGCCCAGAAGGCAGAGAAACCATATGATGCAGCCTGAAGTAGTCAGCCTGCAAGAAAACTGGTCAGGGAAGGGAATGGAAGGTACTGGATCAGCAAGGTGGGGAACAAAAGGAGAACAATTGTACACAACTAATTAAAAATTATATGAGTAGATTTACATGGCTGTGTGATAGTTCAATATAACCAGACCATCTAGTACAACCACTACCTGTTGATTAACTGTTTAGATTGTGTCTAACCGTTTTGCTTATGAATGACATTTTCAATGCATAGCTTTCTTCATTTCTACAATTTTCTTAGAGTACAGTCTTAGAAGTTGAATTATTACATTAAAATGTACAAATATTCTTAGGCTGCTTAAAACTTGCTGACAATGTTTTTAAACTGTACATATTAGCCTTCCGCCAGCAGTGCACAAGTGTGCTTATTTTACTGAACATTTTTGAGCACTGCATATTCTCATAAAATTTTTATATGGTGAGAATTTGTTCACAAAAACAAGTCTACTTATTATTTAAAAGAAAGCTTTAAAGATGCATCTCTCTAACTGTGTGACAAATCTTTTTCCACATGCCTTCCTAACCAAATTGTTTCAGCATTGTGAGGTAGTAGTACGCTGTTGCTGCTGCTGCTGGGCCAGCATCACTGATTTAATAATTCTGCCTCTCCAAATACTGATTTGGGTTGCTTCCTTTATCATTTGATGCATTATTGCATACAATGATGTATGTTTTCTGAGTTATCTGATTTATTTAATATCTCAGGCAAATTTTGTGCAATGTGGCAGAGACAGTAGCTCTGTCATGCTAAGCCATTCTGTGAAATATTTTAACAATGAAATGCAACAAAAGGTAGGGTTCAGGCACCCTAAACATATTAGGAGACTCGTCACCTCCTTTTTTAGTTTTCAGCAATTGCTAATCAACTTTAATGATAACAACAACACAATGAAATGACAGCAGCATTCAACATCATGTACCAGGTATTGTGAGAAGCTACTGCATCACCTCAGACCACAGCCACAGTGCCTCTCTTCTAAGTCAGGAATGAATCTGGGGGAGCATTAAGTATTTTACTTAACCAAATTTGTTTATTCTATTTTCTAAATACTTAAATCTCTCCACTTCTTTCTACTCTCATTGCCACTGCATTATTCAAGCCATCATCTCTTTTGCTAGATTAATGTAGAATTTTCTGTTCTCATCTGGTTTGATCTTTCAGTAGCCTGCTGTTTAACTTATCTGTTGAACTTATTTTTTAATTTCAATGACTATTTTTATTTCCAGAATCTCCACTTGGTTCTTTTTCAAATACATGAGTTTTTTTTTTTTCCTTGTAAAATCCTTATTCTTGATGGATTCTCTTGCTTCCTTGATCTCTCTGAATATTTTAAACTCACTTATTTTAAAAAGTCTTTTGAATCTCTTTGATCTCTATTGCCTTATTATGAATGACCTCATTCTGTCTTTTGCTGTGCTTGTCTCCAGTGGGAGATTTTCCCCCAAAGACCTGGACATTCCTTGGATTTTGCAAGTCCCTGTGTTGCAATTTCGATGTTATCAGGACCCTATTAGGTCACCAGTTTGTGGCTATGTTTAATACTAGCTTCTTGTTCAAGGTTTCTGAACCCGTATGGATATTGCAAAGTTGGGTTGCACTCTTATGCAAGATAAAGGATTGGATCCTGTTTTGTTGAGAATGATTTTTTTCTACCCATGGCCCAGGCAGGGTGTCTGTCTCTAACTCAGAGGTTGTAGCTTTTGTAGTCTCCATGTGTATACAGATTTAAAATCAGTTGAATAAGTACCTTAGGAGAGCAATTGCTGGATTGTGTGATAAGACTATTCACCCTTGTAAAAATTTTGTTTATCTATTCAACTGTCAGTGAACAATTGGGTTGTTTACACACTTAGGTTACTGTGAATAAAACCACTAGGAACATACCCAGAGGTTGAACTGTGGATCATATGCTAATTCTATTTTAAATTTTTTGAAGAACTTCCACATTGTTTTTCATAGTGGCTGCACCATTTTGTATTTCTGCCAACTGTGCAGAAAGGTTCCAGTTTCTCTCCATACTTACCAATTTCCTGGGAATTTATTTCATAACAACCATCCTAATGGGTATGAGGTTATATCTCATTGAGGTTTCAATTGGCATTTCCCTAATGACTGGTAATGTTAAGTATCTTTTCATGCGTGTATTGGTAAATTGGTCACGTGTATGTTTTCTTTGGAGAAATATCTCCGTATTCAAGTCCTTTACCCATTTGAAAATATTCTTTTGATTTTTGTTGTTGAGTTGTAGAAAATCTTTGTGTATTCTAGATACTAATCCTTTATCAAATATATGTTTTTCAAATATATTCTCCTATTCCTTGGATTGTATTTTGCTTTTGTATGAATATTTGTATCCCCCCAGAGTTCATATATTTGGATCCTAACTCCCAAGGTGACAGTATTAAGAGGCAAGGCCTGAGATAATCTTTGTAAGATCTTACAAATCTGAAGGGCCCCCATGGATGGGATTTGTGCCCTTATATAAGACACCACAGAGAACTATCTAGCCCTTTCCATCCTGTGAGAACATAGCAAGAAGTCATCACCTATGAGGAGGAGGATCTTCACCAGACCCAAATTTGCTGGCACCTTGACCTTGGGCTTCCCAGTCTTCAGAACTGTAAGAAATTTTTATTGTTTATAAGATACCTAGTTTCAGGCATTTTGTTATGGCAGCCTATACAGACTATGACATTTTTTTCACTCTGTAATTTAGTTCTTTTAACCTAGAAAAAATTTTAAATTTGTGAAGTCCAATTTTTATCAATTTTTTTTCCTTTCATGGATCATGCTTTTAGTGTTCAATCTAAAAACTCATCACCAAACCCAAGGTTATGTAGATTTTCTCCTGTTTTCTTCAAGAAGTGTTCCAGTTTTGTATGTTACATTTACATTTATGGTCTGTTTTTAGTTAATTTTTGTAAAAAGTCTAAGGACTGCATCTGGGTTTATTGTTCACATATGGATGTTCAAATGTTCCAGCCACTTGTTGAAAAAGATTATTCTTTTTCCATTCATCCTTTTCTATCTTTGTCAAAAATTAATTTACTATATTTGTGTGGGTCTGTTTATGGTCTCTCTGTTTGTTCCATTGATCTATGTGTCTATTCTTTAGGCAATACCATGTCTTGATCATTATAGTTTTTGAGTAAATCTTGAGATAGTGAACTGTGAACACTACAATATTTTTGTTTTTCTTCAGTATTATATTACCTATTCTAGCTCGTTTGCTTTTACATATAAACTTATGAATCCATTTATTAGTATTTACAAAACAGATTGATGGAAATTTTATTGAGATTGCATTTAATCTATATATAAAATTGGGAATAACTGACATCTTAGCAATATTAAGTTTACCAATTCATGAACACAGACTATCTCTTTGTTTGGTCTTTATGCAAAGATGGAGAAATACTTGTCTAGCTCTAAGTTTTTCTTTTCCAGAAAGCTTAGTTCCAGGTCCTTTGCCAGGCCTGGGCCTTATGGCCTAAAGTCTAATTCACACACTGTATTAAAATCCATGTCTCTGAGGTGTATATAACGTCCTGCTCACTTCCTGAACCGCAGCTTCTTTCAGCAGACTAGATTTGATTTAAGGTATCTTAGAGACTTTCCCTATGGGCTTTTAAAATGCTAATCCTTCTTTCTGGGATCTCTGCTCTTTTCTAGATACTTATCTCTAAATCTGAGTTTAGACACTATAATCTCAGTGAGGCTTCATCTGACTTCCCGACTAGGTCGAAGTTTCCTGCTTTTGCACTCCCTCCATTTTAGTGCTTATAAACCAGGCAGTAGACAAGAAGTAATTTCAAATAAATACAAATCCTTTACTTCATTTACTAGTGTACTTTGTAAAAGGCACACAAAATCACCAATAATCCTTAAAATATTTTTTAAAATTCCTTTTCCATCCTCTGTCAACACAAACTCTGTTTTTGTTTGTTTGTTTGTTTGTTTGTTTTTTTCATAGCCTCTTTTCACAGAACCATGAAAAAACTGCTTTGAGTCCCAGGGACTATTAGTTCTATGATCAATACCTTCTGTTCCTAGTTTTCAATATGTAATGAACTTACCCAGCATTCCTTAATCCTTTCCCATTTCCACCCCTGCCAATTTTCTGAATTCCCATCAAAGAGCAAAACAAAAGTCTACAAAGAATCATCATCTTTGAAGGGTTAGAGAGGAGAACCTGTGTGGTCACACCCACACTCTGCTTTTCAACTCATGACTCTATCTTCTTACTTCATTTCCTATTTCTCATACCCAGGAAAATTATCTGCAACAAAGCAAGCATTCAACAAATGAATAAATGTCTGTCTGTCTTTATATATAACACTTAAACATAAGCATTTTTTCAAATATGTATTTCTTGGTTGAAGCTCTTGTTCTGGGTATTTTAGTTTTTACACATTTAAACATACGTAGATTTTTCTATTAAAAAAATTAACAAAAATTAAGGTTGGGTTTGGTGGTTCATGCCTGTAATCCAGCACTTTGTGAGACTGAAGCAGGTGGATTGCATGAACCTGGGAGTTTGAGACCAGCCTGGCCAACATGGCGAAAACCCATCTCTCCAAAAAATGCAAAAATTAGCCGATCATCCTGGTACGTCCCTGTTGTCCCAGCTACTCAGGAGGCTGAAGTGAGAGGATCACTTGAGCCCGGGATAGCTTGAGGCTGTTGCGAACTGTGATTGCACCACTGTACTCCAGCCTGGACGACAGAGCAAGATCCGTTCTCAAAATAAATAAATATATAAACAAACACATAAATAAATAAAATAAAAATAGTTCATGATGTTTTGTATGCTTCCCCCACCTCCATTATTATTATATCTTCGACATCTTATTACGTCAATAAAAATAAATTACAGAATTATTTTAATGACATCTGACCAATTCTTATTTTTTATAAGACAGGTCATTTGTAATTTTTTTACTAGTAATTATAAACTATGCTATTATTTATCATTAATATGTAATTATATGTAATTTTTTTCTATTAATTATAAACGATGCAATTTGGGATGACATTTTATATGCATCTTTGTACTTGTGTAAGAATTTCCTGAAGGTAAATTCCTAGAAATTAAAATGTTCTGCCAAAGCATATGCACAAGTTAAATTATTATGCATTTTCCAGTCTGTCCTCCAAAAAATTATGTAAGTTTGCTCTCTCACTGGTAGTGTAAACTTACATAAATTTTTTGGAGGGCAGTCTGGAAGATGACTTTCCTTTTCTTTGCACTCTTGACAACTGAAGGTAACCTCCAAAATTTCATCTTTGTCAATCTGATAAGGTGAAAGAGCTATCTTATTGTTAATTTTACTTGTATTTTTTATGTGATTGGGAAATTAGTATTTTTAATGCACCTGTTCAATCTTTGTAATTTTTGTTTTCTTAATGAACTTTAATTTCTATTTGTTCATCACTTTTTCACTAATTTTTAAGAACCTTAAAAAAATTATACATATTAACTTCTTTTTCCTATACGCCAAATGATATAAACATTTTCTTATGTTCATTTTCCTTTAAATATATTTTTTTTTCACTAAAATAGTAGGTGAAAAAGCTCAAGTAACCACATGGGGAGGCCATGTGTAGGTATTGTGACCCACAGACCTAGCTGCAGTCCCAGCCCATAGCCAGCATCAACTGCAAGTCATTCGAGTGGAAAGCCTTCAGATAATTCCAACCCCTAGCCATTGCATTATCCTTAGCACCATGTCTTCCCAGCTGAGACTTTAAACATAATGTAATAGAAAGAAGCTGTTCCTATAGTATCCTACCTGAATTTCTGACTCAGAAGATGTGAATATGAAAAAAATGATTGTTTTACATCTCTAAGTTAGAGGTGGCTTGTTACACATCAATGATTAATGGAACAGTAGTTTTGTAAATATTTTCATCCCTGTCCAAATTTCAGTGGTCATCATCTGCTACTATCCTTCTAAGGAACATGTCAGTCTGACATACACATTTCCAAGTATTCCATTTTCGAAGAAACTAGTCTCACTCAAATACTCTTCACATAAAAGTACAGCTCATTTTTCTGGGCCTTGAACAGCTGAAAAAATTAAGGAGAGAGTCACTTCTCTCAAACTGACTTAATTATATTATTTACCTGAGTATTTGAAATGGGGATGATGAGAACCCAAATTGACTGGCAGTGGAATAGAAAAAAGAAACATGGGGAAGAAAATTTCACTTATGAATAACAGAAGTTTGGAAAATTCTATAGTTGTCACATTTTTTGTATTCTAGATGTTTAAATTTTTCTTTGATTCCAAAGCATATGTATAATTAAAATGCTTATAGTCACTATCTTAGAAGGCTTTCATTTTCTTGCTACAAACCGTTCTTGACTTTACTCAGATGGTAAGCTTCAGTCGTTCAGAACTGATTTTACTCATATTGTTCTCCCTCTCTGGAATGCAAATGCCAGTACTCAAATCAAGAAGATTTGAGCAGTGGAGTTTGCAAATATTCTTGAGTTTCCAGGGTGCAATTTATGATTTTATCTCTAGTGATTTACTTTGGACCCCACTGACACTTTTAGAACCAACTCTCCCACTGTATTTTAATGTGTACATTTTTGTTCCCCCACTGGATTGAACACAAACAGAATGAGCAGCACTGATAATCACACACAGTGGCATAGGATGAGAAATTTATCCTTATCCCATGACCTTTTAAGTTGCATCTAATTTGTATAATTTTACCAAAATGATCAGCCCTAAGATACATTTTAGCCTCTACTCAGAATAGATGGGAAATTAACATTTATTATGTTCTATGTTTCAGGTTCTCTCAGAAACCACCTCTGACCTAAAAAGGAGATGACTGAAACATACCTATTCGAAGATTCCTGGCACCTAGATAGGGCAGAAGAAGTGCAAATGGTAAGATAACCATGACTGTGACATGGATGGGTCATGCTGTAACCAAATTAACCATTCCAAGAAAGGAGACTAATTTACCTTCAATTGCTTGATAGAATTAGTTATAATCCCAATATCTAAATATTTACAAAATGTCTATTTCCGTTTAATTTTTTTCAGTAGCTACTATGTAAATACCAACTGGATAATTTTTGAAGCACTGAGAGTTATAAAATGAAAGATGCTGTAGTAATACAAAGAATTATCTCCTTGAAAAAAAAAGTGCAAGATATATATTCATAAAATTTTCTGATGACAGACGACTATTAACTGTCCTTCACAGGAATGAGATAAATGAATCTTATACAAATAAATAGTTTATAAAATGAGTAAAATGAAATACCTTAGAAAGTGAGTAAGTTCTTAGAAAAAAAAGAATGTACCAACATTAAATAGCAAGGAAAATTATATTTCAGGGAATATAAAAATAAGCACAGTTTATAGTGAAGGTGAAATTAGGATATGCATAATGTGAAATAAAAAAGAATAATGTAAGTTGGGTTAGATTTTCTGAGCAGCTACCTGAACTTTTCATGTGACAATTCCTTTCCATTCTACAGTGAAATGACACAGCAGGAGGTATGACTTTTCTTTTTTCTTAGCATTTTTGCCATTTAGAAATGGAATATGCGAGAGGATTTATTCTATTTAAAACAAAAAATGGAATTTTAAATATGGTATTATGAAGCTAGATTTGAAATATTAATAACCTGATTTGCATTCTACCTCTCTGGAAAAATGTAAGCAACAGAATTACCATGAAGCTCTAGGGGTTTGAAAATAGCTTTAGAATGCTACTAGGGCAGGGCATATTACTACAAAATATTTGAAGATTGTATACCCCAGGGTGGAAAGGAGAACGCTATCTGATCTAAAGAGAATAATGAAAAAAAATAGGAGGAAATTGAGCAAAGGAAACTTTATCCTACTATCCAAAAAATTACACAACAGTGACAGTGGAACAGAGCCACAAGGAAGTGCTAAAAGCTTTATGACATGAACCAATCTACATCTCTCTCTCTCTCTTTTTTGAGACAAACTTCCTTTCCTCTGTTGTCCAGGCTGGAGTGCAATGGTGCAATCTTGGCTTGCTGCAACCTTCCCTCCCAGTTTTAAGGGATTCTTGTGCCTCAGTCTTCCGAGTAGCTGGGATTACAGGCATGTGCCAGCACACCCAGATAATTTCTGTATCTTTAGTAGAGATGGGGTTTCACCATGTTGGTCAGGCTGGTCTTGAACTCCTGGCCTCAAGTGATCCACCCGCCTTGGCCTCCCAAAGTGCTGGGATTATAGGCAATAGCCACTGCGCACTGCCCCAGTCCGCATCTCACTGGAAAATCCCATTTAATATCATTCAAAATATACTGCCTAGGATTGGTGGGAGAGGCATCATATAGCCAGCATTATTTTTCTCTCATTTGTAGCAGCCCTAGTTGATCAGGTTCACATATATTGTGTGCTTATCACTGCTGCATCTGGAAATTATGAAGGTGCATAGAACATAGGAAAAAGCAAAGGAGAATCAATCATTTAAAAATTTTAGAGCTGGCCGGGTGTGATGGTTTGTGCCTGTAATCCCAGCACTTTGAGAGGCCGAGGCGGGTAGATCAGGAGGTCAAGAGATCCAGACCATCCTGGCCAATATGGTGAAATCCCGTCTCTACTAAAAATACAAAAATTAACTGGACATCTTGGCATGTGCCTGTAGTCCCAGCTACTCAGGAAGCTGAGGCAGGAGAATTGCTTGAACCCAGGAGACAGAGGTTGCAGTGAGCCTAGATCACCTCACTGCACTCCAGCCTGGAGAGAGAGTGAGACTCTGTCTGAAAAAATAATTGTAGAGCTGAGATGATAGGGTCTTCTAAATATACAATCATGTCATCTGCAAACAGAGACAATTTGACTTCCTGCTTTCCTAATTGAATACCCTTTATTTCTTTTTCTTGCCTGATTGCTCTGGCTACAACTTCCAATACTATATTGAGTAGGAGTGGTGAGAGAGGGCAGCCTTGTCTAGTGCCAGATTTCAAAGAGAATGCTTCCATCTTTTGCCCATTCAGTATGATATTGGCTGTAGGTTTGTCATATATAGCTTTTATCATTTTATGATACATTCCATCAATACCTAGTTTATTGAGAGTTTTTAGCATGAAAGGCTGTTGAATTTTGTCAAAGGCCTTCTCTGCATCTATTGAGATAATCATGTGGTTTTTGTCTTTGGTTCTGTTTATGTGGTGAATTATGATTATAGACTTGTGTATGTTGAACTAGCCTTGTGTCCCTAAGATGAAACCTACTTGATCATGATGGATAAGCTTTTTTATATGCTGTTGCAATCAGCTTGCCAGTATTTTATTGAAGATTTTTGCATCTATGTTCATCATGGATATTGGCCTGAAGTTTTCTTGTTGAGCCTCTGCTGGGTTTTATCAGGATGATGTTGGTCTCATCAAAAGATTTGGGGATGATTCCCTCTTTTTGTATTGTTTGGAATAGTTTCAGAAGGAGTGGTACCAGCTCCTTTTTGTATGTATGGTAGAATTCAGCTGTGAATCCATCTGGACCTGGACTTTTTTTGGTTGGTAAGCTATTAATTACTGCCTCAACTTCAGCTCTTGTTATTGGTCTATTCAGAGTTTCGACTTCTTCCTGCTTTAGGCTTGGGAGGATGCAAGTGTCCAGGAATTTATCCATTTCTTCCAGGTTTACTAGTTTATGTGCATAGAGTTGTTTGTAGTAATCTCTGATGGTGGTTTGTATTTCTGTGGAATCTGTGGTGATATCCCCTTTATTGTTTTTTATTGCATCCATTTGATTATTCTCCCTTTTCTTTTATAAGCAACTTCAGCAAAGTCTCAGGATAAAAAAATCAATGTGCAGAAATCACAAGCATTCCTATACACCAATAGCAGACTTAAAGAGAGCCAAATCGAGAACAAACTGCCATTCACAATTGCTAGAAAGAGAATAAAATACCTAGGAATACAACTAACAAAGGATGTAAAGGACCTCTGCAGGGAGAACTACAAACCACTGCTCAAGGATATAAGAGAGGACACAAACAGATGGAAAAACATCCCGTGCTCATGGTTAGGAAGAATTAATATCATGAAAATGGCCATACTTCCCAAAGTAATTTACAGATTGAATGCTATCCCCATTAAGCTACCAATGACCTTCTTCACAGAACTGGAAAAAAACCACCTTAACCTTCATATGGAACCAAAAGAGAGACTGCATAGCCAAGTCAATTCTAAGCAAAAAGAACAAAGTTGGAGGCATCCCACTCATTTATTTTTGCTTATTTATTTTTAGTTTTGTTTATTTTTAGTTGTTTGTTTTTTGTTGTTTGTGCTTTTGTTGTCATAGTGAAAAAAATCCTTGCCAAGACCAATGTCAAGAAGCTTTTTTCCTATACAGATGCTCCTTGACTTATAATGGGGCTATGTTCCAATAAACTCATCTAGATATAGATAGATAGATAATTAGATAAGACATTATAGGAAGTGGTTTGCATGATTATGAGTGGCAAAAAGTCCTAAAACGTGCTGTCTGCAAGCTGAAGAACCAGAAAAACTGGTGGTATAACTACTCTGAGTCTAAAGGCCTGACAAACAGTATATCTACTCATGATGTAATGATATCTAATTTTAGTCAAAGGTATAAGATGTGAGAATGAGGGTAGGGGAATTGGGTGAGCCCTGCTGCTAGTCTTGCACTCTTAAGGCCTTAAATTAGGGGTTTTCATTTCCAACAGGAGAAGAAAATGGGCATATCAGCTCCAGAAGACAAAGCAAATTCACTCTTCCTCTACCTTTTGTTTTATCTGGGCCTTCAATGGCTTGGATAATGCCTGCCCACATTGGTGAGGGTGAATCTTCTTAACTCAGTCTACTGATTCAAATGATAATATATTCTGAAAACACCCTAGCAAACACACCCAGGAAAAAATAAAGTTTTACCTGTGTTTTGTGCATCCCTTAACCTAGTCAAGTTAACACATAAAATTAATTATCGTGATGTGCACTTTTTCCATCCCTTCACTTTCAGCCTAAGTGTGTTCTTAAAACTAAAATTAGGCTTCTGTAGGCAGTATATTGTTCATACTTTAAAAAAATCTATTTAGCCACCCTTTGTCTTCTGAGTAGAGAATTTAAACCATCTACACTTCAAGTGATTATTGATAAGTAAGGACTTACTTTTGCCATTTTGTTGTTTTCTGTTTCATAGTTCTGTTTATCCTTTCTTCCTCCTATTTCTGTCTTCCTTTGTGATTTCTTGATTATTTGTAGTGGTATAATTTGGGTAATTTCTCTTTCTATTTTTATTAGTTTTTTAAACATGTCACTATCCTAATTTTTTTTTTTTTTTTGGAGCCAGAGTCCTGCTCTGTTGCCCAGGCTGAAGTGCAGTGGCAAGATCTTGGCTCACTGCAACCTCCACCTCCCAGGTTCAAGTGATTCTTGTGCCTCAGCATTCTAAATAGCTGGCACTAAAGGCGTGTGCCACCATGTTCTCCTAATTTTTGTATTTTTTGCATGTTGGCCAGGCTGGTATTGAACTCCTGATCTCAAGTGATCCACTCACCTCAGCCTTTCAAAGTACTGGTATTACAGGCATGAGCCACTATGCCCGGCCCTAATTGTCTTCTCCTTTTATACTTCTTATTAGATTCATTTAATTATTAAATAAATATTTAAGGCAGAGGCAAGGTTAATATGTTTGAGTAACCATGGAAGGCCATTGTGGCTAGAATAGAGTGAGCAAAGCAAAGAGTGATTGCACATGACATACAAGAGAATGGCAGGCCTTAGATCATGTTAGATCTAGTGAATAGTAGGGATTTTTGTTTTATTTTATTTTATTATGTATGTTACAATTAAGGTGCTCAACTGTGCTCAACTGTATCAGTTTGCTTGGTACCAATAATTTTCCTGGAACATGGCACTTTCATGTTAATCTAGGAAAGAGTCTGGCACAGTGAGACGAGTTGGTCACCCTAGTGATTGGAAACCATCTCATGGTTTTAATCACGATACGTAACATGATTTGGTTTAACATTTATGATGGCTACAATGGCAGAGAACTGACTAGAAATTTGAGAGTAAAACAGGGAGACTTGTTAGGTAACTATTGTGGTAGTCTTAGTGAACAATGAGGGTAGTCTTTGCTAGAGTTTTTGTGATGGTTCATAGTGAGCTGTGGTCAGATTTAGATAAATACCTTGAAGAAAGTAGCAGTAGACTTGTTGAGAGATTATACATCAAGAGTTATGAAAGGAGAAGAGTCACAAAAGAATAACTGGATAAATTACGGTTATTTTCACTGAGTTGGGGAAAGCTGGTGTAAAAGCAAGTCTGAAGAAGAAAATCAAGAGTTTAGGTACAGATATGTGTACTTGAGAGCCTAATTTGTATTCAGGTGGTGATATTTAATTGGCATGGACATATAAGTGCCAAGTTCAGAATATATGAGGCTACAGAATTCTGAGAGTAATCGGTACTTAGAGAAATATTTAAAGCCTAGTGCATGAGTATTGTCAGAGTATGACAAGAGATGTGGCAAGTGAGATATTATACATTAAACATGAATGGGATATTAAGGAACAGGATGCAGATAAGATCAGGATGCCCTTCAAGTAAGCCTAAAAAGAGTCAGTCAGTAAACTAGGAAGAAAAAACATGAAAATATGGTATCATAGAAATCAACAGAAGAAAATATTTCAAACAAGGGTTATTGAAGAACTTGTCAAATGCTGTTGCAATGTCTAGTTAAGGTAACCACAAAGAGTTAATTTTAGGATTTAGCAAGATAGAAGTTATTGGTAAGTTCGACAAGAATGATTTCAGTAGACAAAAGGGGATAAAAGCCTGATTGCAATGATTAGAAAAAGGGAAAGAAGTGGAGGGGAGCTACCAGGCATTGACTATTTTGCTATAAAAGAGAAATGAGGTAGTAGTTTGATTTGGGATGTTAAAAACAACAGTGTTTCAAAGTTGGAAGATATTATTGCGTCTTTGCATGCTGATGAGCAAAAGTCAGTTGAGAGAAAAAAACTGACAGTGCAGAAGAATGCAAAATCTTTCAGTATGCAAAAATAGAATGGGATTCAGTACACAAGTGGAAGGGTTGGCAACAGATAGAAGCCTGACATTTTACCCATTTTAGTATTAAGTAAGAATTTGGGAACAGATGTAGGTTGGTTGAGTACAAGAAATATATTTGCACCAAAAGAAATGGAAGAGCAGAGTCACATGTAAAAATTATCAAGAGTTGATTTACCTTATGGTGGTGAGTCCCTGAGTGCTAGAAGCACTGAGGCAAATTGAAGAGCCCATGCTGTCTGGAAGGAGAGCACCTGCTACTTGGCTCTACACAGGTAGTTGTTGCCTGATCTTCTGATATTTCAAGAGATATTTGAGATGTTGGTTTTAATGGAAAATCTCCCAATTTTTAAATGTTGCCTCAAATTAAGTAAAACAAAGCAATCAACAGCAGCAACAACAAAAATGTACCATATAGGACAAGCAATTACTTTTGACATCTAAATCTAAACTAGGGGCCATAAGTTGAGAGCTTCTGTTCTAGAGGCTTGAAATCTGGTCTTACACCTATGAGGGAAGTCAGCATTTGTTCATTGCATCTATTACTACTACATATTAACCCATACTCTTATTTCCAACCTAAGAGAATAAATTTGATTTCCTAGGAAGTCACTAGTTTCCTGGAGACTTACCTGAGCAGTCTGAGAGGGATATATGTAGAAACTGTGTATAATGCACATAACCTGGAGATTTCTTTTATTCATAACTGGGTAAATGGAAAAAATAAACATAGAAACCTAGAAAGAATTAAGTGATGCAGGAAAAAGGTAGCAGACTCCTGAGACTCAGAGAAAATAATGTCCAGGAGAATTACAACCTGGAGCCCAGAGAATTTTTATTAATCTGCTGATATCTTTAATAAGTATTAGTAATTATAAAATGGTAGTAGCAGTAGTAGTAGCAGCAGCTGCTGCTGCTAAAATTTACTGAATCCTCAGTATAGGTAAGGCACTGTTCTAAGTGCTTAATAGGTGTTAACTCAGTTGAAACTCACACCAAACATGTAAGGTAATTAGTATTATTATCTGCATTTTAGAGACATAAACTGAGGCACAAAGAGAGTATCTCTAGGATGCAAAATGTCAAATATAAAATGATCTAGCAAACATTTTTACATTGCTTTAATTTACCATGAAACATTTCAGCATAGAAAATGCTGTGTGCATGTGAATTTTTGATTTATATATACTCTCAGAGTGGTTAAAATGAGGTGGTGGGAGAAAGAGTTATCAGAACTTATGTAAAGTCTTTTTTATAATTTTTATTTTGAGATCGGGTCTTGCTGTGTTGCCCAAGCTGGAGTGTAGTGGTGCTCAGCTCACTACAACCTCCGCTTCCCAGGCTCAAGTCATCTTCCCATTTCTGCCTCTCGAGTAGCTGGGACCTCAGACACACACCACCATGGTGGATAAGTTTTGTATTTTTGTAAAGACAAAATTTTGTCATGTTGCCGAAGCTGGTCATGAACTCCTGGACTCAAGAGATCTCCCCACCTTGGCCTTCCAAAATGCTGGGATAACAGGCATGAACCACTGTGCCCGGCCACATTTAAAGTCTTTAAAGGCTCTAAAGGCAGCAGCTACAAGCAAGTCAGCTCTATGTTTCTGGTTAGAACTGGTATAAAGGATTTGAGAAATTATTTTCATTGATGAAATTAATTATGTTTAAAATTTTTGAATTGACTAGAGGTATTAATCAAGCACCAGCACATTTGCATAAACAAGGTTTACAATCAAGAAGCTCATTCCCCTTGGACTAAGTATTCAGAGGCCTAGATTCATTCCAGCACTGAGATGAATCACAAAACCGAGGATTCTGTTGCCTGATTCTGATTAAAACCTGGCTGGATTCAACCACTAGAAAACTGTTACAACTGTCTCGAGTGGATCTTCTTGCAAGGTACCATAGAGTTCTTACAAGGATGGGGGCTGGGACTTCGTCATTCTTCATGTGAACAAACCGTATGACTACTCTTGCACCATTTGCTGCAATCCATTCAGAAGAGGCAGGGTTGAGACCGATCCCTATCTTCACTGGAACATTCAATCTGTTACTGGGTAGTGAGGTACAAGCTGTAGTTATTTTCTGCTTTTAAGTACTTTAGGCTGCTGCTATCTGCATCTGAAGAATCTAGTAATTATTGGCTTAATTCATAGCAAATATATTAATTAAGCCAAGTTGGCTTAATTAATAGCAAATATATAGACTTAACAAAATAGACACAGAATTTTACAGTATTTTTCAGGGAAAGTTATTTTAAATGAAAACCAAATAAGGTTAAATAAAAAGGTTTTTTAAAAATATATTAATGAAAGGTGCAATTAGAAATAAAGGTATAATAATAACCTGTTCGATAATAAATCTAATAGTAATAGCCACAATTTATTGTATCGTGGGTATTGGCGAATGTGCAGAACTTTTTAGATGTGTGATTCTGCTTCACATTAATTTTGTGGTGATAGGAAATTTTTAAAATCTGTTTTCCAGATGAGGAAGCTGATATCAGAAACATTATGTAACTTTCTTGAGGAAGTTTTGCTATATAAAATGGCAGAGAAAGACTCAAACTCAAAATTTTCTCCCTTTAAAATTGATGCTCTTAAGAACTATATTGTATTGTTTTGAATGCTTTGCATAGTACTCTCTATTCACTCATTTATTTAAAAAAAATTAGTAAGTGTCTACTCCTAGGTCTCAAGTTTTAAAACTGGTAGTAGAAATACAACAAATAAATAAGACAAACACAATTCATACTCTTATGAGCCTGTATTGTGACTTTAAAATAGTAATTATACAAATAACTGCAACAGTACAATTCCAGTGCTAAGAAAAGTGGCACAGAGTGAATGCAGAGAGCTCTGAGAACATATACCAAGGAGACCTCACCTGAGTGACACAGGGTACAGAGTTGTTGAACAAAACTCCCTGGGGGAGAGACTAAAAATTAGGTGTTCTGATGTCCTCCAAGAAATATAGATGCAGCAGATCTGGGAGGTTCCTGTAGTATTATTAAATAGAATGCTTAACACAACATAAGCACTTTACAATTAAGCACATAAATTAGTGGGTGAAATTATTCACATCCACAGTGAATTCCTCACACCACAAAAAAAGACAGAATCCTCTTATGTAGCACCTTATCAAGTGTTTGTTCACAGATTATTAAATTCATACAGAGAGAGAACCAAAAAGTTCAAGGGTTCCACAGCATTAGCTGCATAAGCATAAACTAGAAATTTTAATAAAATGAATCTCACCTATCATAAAAAAGTACTATCACTTGTTCAGTGATTTTATTTTCATTTTAGCCATAGGAAATTGAAATACTGAATCCTTTGTTTCAATTCCAGATATGCTTTACATGTGTTGAATCATTCATTCCAACCCAAAGAGATGCATACTGTTACTTATGCCTTTTTATTGTTGGGGAACCTGATCATAGAATGTAAAATAACTTGCCAAAACTTTCATGTTTAGTAACTGGAATTCAAACCCCAGGATTTAAACACAAGCACTCTGACTCTAGTGTCCTGTTCTTAACACCAAGTTAGACTTTATAAGCTCTCATGTTAAGTGCTAGTGTATTTAGAAAATACCTGTGTATATGCATATATATACATATATACACATATATGTATACACACATATATACAGGTATATATATATACACACTACTAAGAGTTGATATACCTATGAAATACATACATATATATATGTTTTAATTTCTAAATTCTCCTTCCACAGAAAGTAGAAAATAACAGAAGAAAAACTTGAGAAATTCATAAAAAGACTCTGCTGAATGCTCTGGGAACAGAATGCCTTATTGGTAAATTCCCTTGAACTTTTCTGGCATAGATAATTTGTGTGTCATATCCAAACCTTCATAGTCTGCAGTGTAGGTGGGACATATCCCTACTTTATTTAATAAAACAAACACAGCCCTGAAACTCAAACTGAAAATTATGGCACAACGTATCATAGACAAATATAGTTTTCCCTAGATTGCAAACAGCTAAATATTACTGTATTAATTAATGTATCAAGTTAATATCATTTTGTTGGCAGTTAATGTTGTAAGTACCGGGGATACATGAGTGCATAAAGGAAGGATCCTTGCACTTATGGAGCTTATCTACCAGTAAACAGGAAGACATACATAAAAAATCCTGTAAATAAATCATGTTGTATAATAGAAAGTTGATAAATTTTATGGAAGTGAATAGAAAAAAAAAAGGAGCAAAATAATGGAGGTTGAAGTACTAGATGAGGTAGGAAAGATGGTTATAACTTCAAATAAGTGCTCACAGTAGACCTCATTGCGAATGTGACATTTAAGCAGACTCGACCAATGTGAGAGTTTGCTCTACAGTTATTTTGGGGGAATCCATTCTAGGCAGAGGAAACAGCTTGTGCTGGAATTTACCTGACTTAGTTGAAAAACAGCAGGGAAGCTGGTGTGTCTAATGTGGAGTGTGCAGAAGGAAATGTAGTAGAAGATGAGGTCAGGACATGTGGAAACATCGGCCCTCAGAGGAAATGGAGAGCCACATTGGGTTTTGAGCAGAGCAGTCATATTATTTGAGATATGTTCTAAAAGGATCCCTCTGGCTATTCTACTTGAGAATATACTGTAAGGTGGCAGAGAGATCCGATAAGAGCCAGGCAAGTAATTTGGACCAGACAGGAGAGTAATGTAATGAATATAGGTCAGACTCTGGCTCAATTTTAAGGATAGATCTAACAGGATGTTGATGCACTGGATGTAGGCTGAGAGAAAAAGAATGAGGTCAAGAATGTCTGTAAGGTTTTTGCATAAACATCTGGAAGAGGAAGATAGTTGGTGGCAGTGTAAGTCAGGAATGCTGAGGGGGCAGAATCAGGAGACTAGTTTGAAATGTGCTGAATCTGAGAAGTGTTTGAAGCACTGAAGTAGGCATGTCAAATAGGCAATTCTGAGTGTAGGTGAGATTTCTTGGCTAGGGATAGAAACTTGGGATTCATCTGCATAAAAATGGTGTTTAATGCCCTGAGCATGGAAGAGATCCCCAAGAGTGAGCATAGAGAGAGGAGAAGAAGCCCAGTATGGACTGAGCCCTGGGACCTTCCAACATTAAGAAGTGTTGGAGTACAGAATAAACCAGCAAAGAAGACTAAGAAATGAAAACCAGTGAGGTGATATTTAATATTGTACAATTAAATAAGCTGTGATTCCTGTCTTTGTTATCTTCACATATGGTGTTCTTTATTGTAATAGTTGTGGAAGTGGGGATATTATTTATAGTTGTGGGTACCCTTCTTTCTTGTCATGACTGTTGGAAGTCATAGCAGAGCATGAATACTGCTCTGAGCTTTAGGAAACTTGTATCCACTTGCTCTTAATAAGACAGTTACCAAGTCTGTCTGAGTCTGTCTCTGCAGCAAGTCTCCTTCCCTCCCCTTCACATCTTTTTCTCTCTCACTGAACACTGTTCAGATTATGCCTTTCTTGCTTTACAGTGGCCATAGCTACTAGTTTTGCACAGTGACATTTCTCAAGATGCTATTTCTCAGTATTCTGTTTTGTAAGATGTTAGCAGGCCTTAATAAGTGTGCTGTCTGCATGTTCTCACTCATAGGCGGGTGTTGAACAGTGAGAACACATGGACACAGGGAGGGGAGCATCACACACTGAGGTCTGTCAGGGGGGACTAGGGGAGGGACAGCGAGGGGTGGGGAGTTGGGGAGGGATAACATGGGGAGAAATACCAGATATAAGTGATGGGGATGGAGGCAGCAAACCACATTGCCATGTATGTACCTATGCAACAATCCTGAATGTTCTTTACATGTACCCCAGAACCTAAAATGCAATTATATATATATGCTTCACAGCACACTTATATATATATGTGTGTGTGTATAAAATATTTTATATATATATGTGTGTGTATATATATGTGTGTGTATAAAATATTTTATATATATTTGTATATATATATACGTATATATTATATATATACATATATAATATATAAAATATTTTATACATATATATACATAATAAGTGTGCTGTGAAGCATTATCCTTTTTGACACTTGGTTCTCTTACTCATCCTTCAAGGTCAAGTTCAACACTTACTTCCTCTGAGTATTGTTCCCTGATCCTGCTCCTCGGAAGCAGAAAGGAACATCTTTTCTTCTGCACTTTCCTAACTCTTCATGTCCTCCCAATTTATGGGTGCTTGTAACTGTTATCTTGTATCAGAGTAATTCTCTCTTAGACTCTAAGTCTTTTGATGCCAACGTCTACATAACCCCACAAAATAAAGCACTAATTTTACCTCTTAATATAAATAACACAGTTATTTGAAAGCTAGAAATGAAAATGCAATAGTCATCTAATCCTATCCTGTTGTTATTTTCCTTTCCAGAACAAATTCAATTCTAAAAGAAGGTATAAATGTCAATTAGATCTATGTGAATGCTTTTGAAAATTATTATCAAAGACTAGTTCAGCCATTCAAAATCTTACACAATACTCCTATTGATTGATTCTAATTGACTTTTAAAAACTGCTATGATATATAATGAGTATATGTTTTCCAATACACAAAGCTAATGATTTAGAACAGATTTTCCTTCCTTAGAAATTGCCCAGTGAAACATAAAAATGAAGCTTTATGGAGATATAAAGCAGTAAGTATAAAAGTATTATAAATGAGGTATCTGAGGTATTACCTACCATTAGTTTTCTATTAGCAAGGGTGTACAATAGTTTCATTTGTTTCAGGAAGATGTATTATACAACGGAATGAAATCCCAGACACAGAAGGGAATGTACATTGATTTCTTTGAAAATGATTTATGATTTAGGCTCTGGTGGGAAATCATATTTTTATTTTATATCTCACTTGAAAACATTCACCTAATTTGGTCTAAAAAGTTCCTTTTCTCCTAAAAAAAAAGTCTGCTATTAAATAAAAATGTCTGTAAAAATTCTCTATTTCCTAATTGTTTTGGAGTTCAGTTTAAAGAAAATAATGTAGACCTTGAATTCCTCTGTAATTATATTAAGGACATAGATCAATGATAGCTTAGTGACACACTTGAAAATAGCCTAAGTGACAGAGAGATGGCTCAAGGTCAAGTTGGCTGTTCTACAGAAGTTTGCTGAAAAGTATGATTTATCCATATGATTTATATGAGGAAGGATTTTGCTTTATAGATTTTAATTGTCTAACCACTTCTGTTTTTTTAAGAATGATCTAAACTTCATTGCTTATAGCATACCTAATATTACATCATTATTACTGAGAAAATATTGATATTTGGTGCATCTGATAGTAGAGAGAAGATAATTAAAACTTACAAATTTTCTTGAAAGTTTTAGGAAGCATAATATAATTTATTTCCATAAAAAAGAATATCACACATATGCAAATCAATAAATTAAAGTAAAATCTTGATAATTACATGTATACTTTGATTAGCATGTGGTAAATTTAAGAAATAATGACAGATATACAACTC
Organism: Cacajao melanocephalus; assembly: GCA_963573385.1. Classification (NCBI taxonomy): domain Eukaryota; kingdom Metazoa; phylum Chordata; class Mammalia; order Primates; family Pitheciidae; genus Cacajao; species Cacajao melanocephalus. The sequence goes on from CAUYLG010036297.1 coordinate 51,198, forward strand.
TGATCTTTTTTGCATATTCACATTAGAATTATTTCTACTTGATAGCAATCAGACTGAAGAGTTATTTATGAAAGAATTGCACAAAAACATTGTATACAAGTTGTATTTTGATGGTTTAGTTTTTAACAAAAGTGGAATAATATAATAGAAAACATTAGTGTTAAAAATTTTCCAAATTATTCAAATATGTACATATAAACAAGTTAGGAAGTTATATCAATTCGATTTGTCTTAAAAACAGAAAATAAAACCTGAAACAGAGGCTTGAGAATTCTATTCTGTTTGTGGTGATCTCAATATCATATTAGACCATTCTAGACCTAATGTTTCTATAATGAAATTTCACTTTTCAAATAAAATATTACCTGTCTCTAGATTTTGCACAGTGCAAAAAGTCAGAGTTTCTTCATTATACTTAGAGAACAAATACTACTCTTCATCAAAATCATGTTGATATTATTAATTTCCTTGTTTGCCTTGCTATTCTCAGTGTTGTTGAGCACTTTATGAAAACAGTATGTGGAATGAGCTACCTGAACAGTGTTATTCATCATCTCCTTTCAAGCAGCTCTTGAAGAGATCCATTCAAGCCCAAGTACAAGGTTATAGTTTTTATTGCTTAAGTCAGGAAAAGCGTCAGTACTCTGCAATAAAGATAAACTTTCCACAAATGTTTATGGTTTACAATAGAAAATTTTGTCAACATATGTACATTCAAAATAATATGCAGTTAAAACACTACACTGTTACTGATACATGAGTTTTAAGCCAAAAATGGAATATGTTTTCCCTAAATTAATTTGTTTCTTGAGGTTTCCTACTTCCATACCTCTCCTTCTTCTTACTTTTGCCAAAATATGTTTAGGGAACTCTGCATTTTGAATACCATCTCCTTCTAGCACCTCTCCGTGACCCTGCCAACCAAAATTCAGAATAAAAATTACAGAATAAATAGTTACATTTGACTCTGTCTCAAGATTATCAATTTCATGTGAAATTATTTTTTTCACCCCCAGGAACTTGAATTACAACATGTTGGTGAGATTCCAACTACTATCAGGCAGGTGGACTCATTTACATGACAGAAAGAAGCAGCAAGTCACCAACAATTAGTGGAAGATACCCATAGGTTAAAAGAAAAATGGATGTAGTATAGTCAATTCATAATACATTTGGGGAATTTCAAGCTTCTGGTTTTATTTAATGTGTAAAGAATGTTCAAGAAGACAAAGTACCTATATAGCCTAAAAAGAAGAAGAAAATTCTGTCATTTGCAACAATGTGGATGAACTTGGAGACATTGTCATAAGTGAAATAAGCCAGGCACAGAAAGGCAAATACTGCATGATCTCACTTGTATGTGAAATCTAAAAAAGTCAAACTCATGGAAGCAGAGAGTAAAATCGTGCTTACCAGAGACTGCGAAAGGGAGAAATGAGAAAAGAGATGTTGGTAAAGAGTATAAAGTTTCAGTTAGATAGAAGGAGTAAGTTTTAGTGCTCTATTACACAGTGTGGTAACCATAGTTGATAATGACATATATTTCAAAGTTGCTGAAAGAGTAGCTTTTAAGTGTCTTCATCACAAAAAATAAAAAGTAGATGAGATAAAGGGCATGTTAATTAGCTTGATTTAATCATCCTACAATCTATACACATATTAAAATATCACATTGTATCCCATAAATACACACAACTATTATTTGTCTATTAAAATTTGTTTTAATTAAAAAAACACAGGGACAGCAGTTACTTCTTTTTTTTTTCTTTTTGTACATTGAAGAAAATTGCTCACAGTCTTAAGCTTGACTGTACAAATAGTCAAAAGAGTAAGTTAGTATGCCATATGGACTGGCTACACTTTTAACTTGACCAAAAATGTATTTACAGGTGTGGTAAAGGAGGTATTCATCATATTGTTTGTTATTTAAAACCTTAAATTGTGCACAATTACAATTGGATGACAGTTTTAGAATTTTCCTTTGTTTCATCAGTCATGCTAACTGATATTTCAGCATGGATGCTAATTTCTCAATGCTTCAAAGACAGCTTTATGAATGTCATAGGTTAAAGGGAGAAAATGCAACATCAATTTGATTAATATTCTGAGCTAATGGAAAAAGAATGATTGATTTTAATTTCCTTCACTACAACAACCATACCTGTATAATGATGTGCTGGAGAATGAAGAAAAGAACTGATGTGGTACTTGTAGAGGCAGTTCTATAACAAAGGTTAAGACCTGAAACTCCACAGTTTGACAACTCATATTCTAATTCTGGCTTGACATTTATAAATGCCTGTTTCCACATGGGTTTACTGGTTATTAAATAGATACTACATATAAAGAACCTAAAATAGTGCCTGATACAACAGTGTGATACCTCTGCAAACCCACCAGGGTGCCTAAAATAAAAACATTCAAATAATACTAAATGTGGAAAAAGAATGTGGAACCTCTAAAACTCATATATTGCTACATGCAAGTAATAGAACCTCAATAAAGAAGTACATAAAACCTTAGAAAATATGTTAGCAGTCACTGGTCCTGGATGTTTAGGTTTGTAACAAATTTTGGTGTTTCTTTTTCTAATTTTAATATTTCTTTTTCCTTTCTCAATAATTAAGGTACTGTTAGCAAATAAAAGAAATTGCATTTAAGTGTTACTGTTCTCCAAAGGATTTTAGACACTCCATCATTAACATTTTCATTTTTATTCTTATTGTTCAACATCTTACTATGTTATTTGGACTCATTTCTTCCTATGAAATAAAAATATATCCACTAGGGCTCCCAGTGAATTTCATCTGACTCCTTTTGGCAAAAGAGACCTCAGATAAATGTTAGATTCTAGAGCTTTGGCAAGGCAAGAAGTCGGTCATGCTTCAATGTTCCCCTATCTCATTAACCACCTCAAGACTTTCCTATATTAAACAGAAAACAGTTCCTGAAAATCTGTGTCTGGCAGATTTCTCCCTTGAGCTTAATAGAACACCTGTGGTAGTGGCCAACCTCCCCTGACTTCACATGCTTTCATCATGACAAGTGACTAGCCTTAAAAAGCATTCCATCCTGATAACTGACCATCAGCTTCAAAGTGGTCTTGCCTGGTCCACAGAGGCTGTGCACAAGATGATTCTGTGCCCTGTGTTTCACCTTCTGATGTAAACAGCCAAGTTTTACCTTACTTTAATATTCGATCTCCACCCCAAAGTAATCAAGTAATCATGGGACATATGTAACATATATGCATGCATTAGGGTTCCCTCATAAATATTCATAAGATTCTCCTATATCCTACTATATATGTATGCATACCTAATCTCAAAAATAAATCTCAATCTCTCTCCCCTTTGTCTCTGACGCACCTGCTTTCAATTTCTGCCAGAGGTTCTGTTTCCCAACCTACACGTTGTACTTTTTAAAGAAACAAAACTCCTTTTTTGCTTTTATAGATCTTATTGTTTTAAGTTGATGTTCTTTAGCACAGGCTCTTTCCTCAACTCTGAATTTCTGTTAATGGCTATGTATGGCAATATAACTATTTTTTCACTTTGCCGTTTCCATATAGAACTGTCCCTAAGACCCTGGTGTTTTCCCTCCTCAGATTTCTATCAGGGTATTTTCTAAGCAAAGGGAAATACCTTCTTTTTAGGAATTCAGAGCCAGCTGCAAACATAGAAATTATTTCTCTTCAACCCACCTTCTCGTTTGATCAAAACAGAATAATATTTTTGTATTTTTCTTTTTTTTTCTCATTTGCCTATGGATGATGAAAGAAATTTAATTTATGGGATAAGTCAAGATTTCAACTGTAGGTTTAGTTTTGGTTCTCTAGATCTGACACCTGTTAAGATGAGCAAATGGAGAATGGCCTGTAGTAGATTAGCAAACTTTATGAAAGACTACAAATCATTTTGTACTAAATAGTTAATATTTCTGTGATAATCTAGTAATCACACTGGACTGAGGGAGAGAAGACCCAAGCCCTGTTTCCAGCTATCTTAGTCTCTTCGTGATCTGGGGAAAGGCATTTTGTCTCTTCTGTGAAAGTGTTTTCATTTGTAAGGTGAATACATTTGACCAGTTGATCTCTTTCTAAAGTAATGATGTTGACCTATTTAAAAGATACTATTTTAAAATACATAAACTTTTGCTTCCAAGCTCGTGACCTTTTGGTTTACCAAAGATAGTATGTGACTCTATATATTCAATAACTCCTTGGCTATTTTAAAAATAACATTTCTTTTTTTAAAAAAAATTATAGAATACTTCAGCTGTGTGGGAGGAAAAAAATCTAATTATAGGAGGATATCAATATCTACCAAAAAAAACCTTAACATAGAACAACCACATTTTCTTATTTAGTTCACAGGTTTAATTCATATAACTTAGGAAACTGGAAGATATCAAAGAAAAATTTATAAAGTGAAAATTACAGATAACCCACCACAGAGAGAGAATACTGAAATACTGTTATATAGTTTTTAATACATTCTGTTATTTTCTCAAATATTTTTCTAGGGCATTTAACACAGTCCTGTCCTTTGTTTATAATTAGAGTAAATGTGAAATTTAGTACTTAAAAATATTAATTATCTGTTAGCAATCATAAATATTTTCAATATTGAATAATATTGTGGTCCTTATTTTTAGGTTTTTAGGCAATTAGCTAATCACTTCATGCTTAAGGAAACTTTCTCAAGGAACTTTTTCATTTTTTTTCTATGTGACTAATGGGAAAGTTGGAAAGATTCCAATATTCATGTCTGATAATTTTGTGTGATTGTAAGTAGGCAGTCTTGAGCATGGTGATAAGGTGAAGAAGACACAGCTGTGGTTGGTAACTAGCACTTTAGCTTTGGCATCAAAATATGTAAATTCCCTGAGAATAGCCTGCCTATTTCACTAGGTTATCTTCAGGAAAGAAATGAGATCCTTACCAAGTACAATGTGCTATACACAACGTCAGGAATCAGCATGAGTAGATTGCTGTAATGACTTTTCCAGAAATATTTTGTTCCACTGGTCCTGCTCTGGGGGCTCTTTGGTTCCTGTGTTTGGAGGTGCATGGATAGAGGAATAAGCAGTATCTTTTCTTCATTTCCATTATTATAAACACAAACACCAAATACAATCTCCTAACTTCTCAAAAGAGTGATATACGCTATGAACAAATGGATGATGAGACTCTAGTGTTACAAAGAAGACTGGACCGGGATTTAAAAATAATACCTGAAAAGCACAGACAATCAAAGCAAAACTGGACAAATGAGAATACATTAAATCAAAGTCTTCTGCACAGCAAAGGAAACAGTCATTAGAATGAAGGGACAACCTATAGAATAATAGAAAGTGTTTGCAAATTAAGCATCTGACAAGGAGTTAATACCCAGAATATGTAAGGAACTCAAACTACTTGATAGCAAGAAAACAGATAATCCCATTAAAAATGGGCAAAAGACCTGAATAGATCTTCCTTAGAAGAAGCATACAAATGGCCAATAGATACATAAAAAAGTGCTCGGCATCAGTAATCATCAGAGAAATGCAAATCAAAACCACAATGAGATATCACCTCACTATCATTAGAAAGGTTGTTATCAAAAAGACACACACACACACAAATACTGGTGAGGATGCAGAGAAAAGGGAATTCTGACATACTGTTGGTGGGAATGTAAATTAGTACAGCCTTTATGAAAAAGAGTATAATGGGTTCTTTAAAAATTAAAAATAGAACTACAATATAATCCAGCAATCCCATTATTAGATATACACCCCAAAGAAATGAAATCAATATGTCAAAGAGACATGTGACTATTTATTGCAGCACTCTTCACAAGACAAGATATGGAATCAACCTAAATGCCTATCAGCAGATGAATGGATCAAGAAAATGTGACACACACACACATACACACACACACACACACACACACTGGAACAAAATATAACCGTCAAGCAGAATGAAGCAGAATGAAATCCTGTCATTTGTGACAACATGGATAAACCCTGAGAACATTAAGTGGAATAAACCAGGCATGGAAAGACAAATACCACATGTTCTCACTCATATGTAGAATCTAAAAAAGTTAATTTCAAAGCAATAGTAGCAGAGTAGTTACTAGAGACTGAGGTAAGTGTTGGTAGGGGACCAGGAGAAGTTAGTCAGTGGGTACAATGTTACAATTAGGAAGAAAAAGACTTGGTGTTCTATGATACAGTAGGGTGACTATAACAAATAACAATGTAGTGCATATTTCAAAATGACCAAAAGAGATTTTAAATGTTGACACCACAAAGAAATGATAAATGTTGGAAAGTGCTGAATATGGTAATTACCTTAATTTGATCATCATGCCACGTATATATGTATTGAAATATCATATTGTACCTCATAAGTACATAGATACACGCAATTATGAAGTGTCAGTTATAACTAAAAAATTAAGTTAAATAATCAGACACATTAGTAGACTGCTGCTGGCAAACACAGGAGGTGTGGAGGTTGCCTCATTTCTGGAAGTGTGGAAATCTAATGGCTCTTTCAAGACTTTGCTGAGTTCTATGGGAGAGTGTTGGGGTGAGAGGTATTGCCAAGTCCCTTTTGATTGATTCCTGCTTCTGTAAGAAGTATTTTATCCTTTCCCTGGGGTTAATCTAAATGTAAAAACAACTTCTGCTCTGGGATGGTAACACTCCAAATACCGTGGATATAAGGAAGTAATATGAAGCAGCTTTTTTTACTCAAGCCTTCTTGCTGACTTCACAATAACTTAAAATCACATGGTTTATTTCCCCCCTGGGGACCATGGTGGCTGTTCTTACCCTGCTAGCACACTGGCCTGCTGCCAGCTTCCTTGCTCTTCTCTTGACCTTCCTCTTGTTTTTCCTCACTCCTCTATCACTATTATATAGAGCAACATTTATCTCTAGTTCCTGGCCCAAACTTGCAAATCTGCATCCATAAAAATGCTCAGAGTACAAATTAACAATATCCCTGCTCCTTTGGAGACACTTATTTTTATATATAACCACCATTTTTCTGTGAAGCCTGTGTTAGCATATTCCATCTGTAAACATTTTTATGCTATTACTCATTGGCTTATACAAAGCTGAGATATTGGGATCATCTCGTAAACATACGTGCATTGAGACTTTCTGTGAAAGTGACAATTAGAGTGAGATTCTTCTCTGGCTGTGCCTTGAAGGGTGGTTTGGAGGTTACTTTTTGAACTCTCTTCAAACAATGCTGAAATTTCTTAGACATATTTTTTCCCGAGTGTCATGCCCACACTATGAATTTTTCATTTGTCAATTTGTATAGGGATACTACTTGTAAATGCCACGCTGTAGTTTTTCTTTCTTATAGAACTGTTGATATAAGTCTAATGAAATTCATTCTTTCTGTTGTTGACCTTTGTTTAAATAAAGTATGTTTTAGCATTTGAACAGCTGAGCTATTAGCATTTGCAAAACATCTGTTATTGTATTTGTAATTAGATTTTGAATTATTTTTAAAAATCATTCTATGCACTGATATTGCAGTTATTGCCAATCTATACATTGGTAACATAAGAACTCACCTATTTTCATATCTATGGCATCACTGCAAATCATAATACTCTTTGGGCTGAGTAAAGACAGTCTAATCTTAGCAATATTCTTGAATATATTTAAAGAATCTTTTCAAATGTCAGCTGAGAGCTCAAAGATGTAGAGAGCTGGAAAGGACATTGCTCCCAACCTTACTACAAGAAAAAAGCTGCACAAACTGCAAATTAAAGAATTTTATTGAACTCATCAGAGAACTGCAGTTGCAGGGAAAAGAACTAATGCAAAAGTGGAGAAAGACAGGACCCTGGAATTTGCATACTTGAGCCTGGACACCATATAAGCCAGTAAGAACATGTAGCTATTTTTTTTTTTTAAACCCATGCTTGCTAAAGTCCAAGTATGGGTTATGATATGGTTTGGCTCTGGGTTCCCACCCAAATTTCATCTTGAATCAAATTCCCATAATTCCTATATGTTGGAGAGACAAGGTGAGAGATAATTTGAATCATGGGGGTGGTTTTCCCCATACTGCTCTCATGGTAGTGAATAAGTCTCAAGAGATATCATGGTTTTATCAGGGGTTTCTGCTTTTGCATCTTCCTCATTTTCTCTTGCTGCTACCATGTAATAAGTGCATTTCTCCTCCTGCCATGATTCTGAAGCCTCCCCAGCCATTTGGAACTGTAAGTCCATTAAACCTTTTTTCCTTTCCAGTCTCAGATATGTCATTATCAGCAGTGTAAAGATGGACTAATACAGTAAATTGGTACCAGTAGTGTGGGGCATTGCTTAAAAGATACCTGAAAATGTGGAAGCAACTTTGGAACTGGGTAGCAGGCATAGATTGGGACAGTTTGGAGGGCTCAGAAGAAGACAGGAAGATGTGGGAAAGTTTGGAACTTCCTAGAGCCTTGTTGAATGGTTTGGACCAAAAGCCTGATAGTGATATGGACAATAAGGTCCAGGCCAAGGTGGTTTAAGATGGAGATGAGGAACATGTTGGGAACTGGAGCAAAGATTACTCTTGTTATTTAGCAAAGAGACTGGTGGCATTTTACCCAGCCCTAGAGATGTGTGGAACTTTGAACTTGAGAGAGATGATTTAGGGTATCTGGTGGAAGACATTTCTAAGCAGCAAAGCATTCAGGATGTGACTTGAGTGCTGTTAAAGGCATTCAGTTTTATAAGGGAAGTAGAATATACAGGTTCAGAAAATTTGCAGCCTGATAATGTCATGGAAAAGAAAAACCCACTTTCTGAGGAAAAATTCAAGATGGCTGTAAAAAATTGCATAAGTAATGAGAAGCTGAATGTTAATCCCCAAGACAATGAGGAAAATGTCTCCAGGACAAGTCAGAGGTCTTCATGGCAGCCCATCCCATCAAAGGCCTGGAGACCCAGAGAAAAAAATGGTTCTGTGGGCCAGGACCAGGGTCCCATGCTGTGTGCACGGGACTTGGTGCCCTGCACCCCAGCTGCTCCGGCAGTGGTTGAAAGGGGCCAACATAGAACTTGGGTTGTGACTTCAAAAGGCGAAAACCCCAAGCCTTGGCAGCTGCCACATGGTTTTGACCCTGTGGGTGCACAGAAGTCAAGAAATGGGTTTTGGGAAACTCTCTAGATTTTAGAAGATGTATGGAAACACTTGGATGCCCAGGCAGAAGTTTCCTGCAGGGGCAGTGCACTCATGGAGAACCTCTGCTAGGACAATGAGGAAGGGAAATGGAAGGTTAGAGCTCCCACACAGAGTCCCTACCAGGGCACTGCCAAGTGGAGCTGTGAGAAGACGGCCACCATCCTCCAGAACTCAGAATAGTAGATTCACCAACAGCTTGCACTGTTTTCCTGGAAAAGCCTCAGACAATCACAGCTCATGAAAGTAGCTGGGAGAGAGGCTGTACCCTGCACAGCCACAAGGGCGGAGCTGCCCTAGACCATGAGAATCAACCTGTTGCATGAGTGTGACCTGGATGTGAAACCTGGAGTCAAAGCAGATTATTCTAAGGCTTTAAAATTGGACTTCCCTGTTGGATTTTGGAATTGTATGGGCTCTGTAACCCCTTGATTATGAACAATTTCTCCCATTTGTAATAACTGTATTTAATCAATACCGGTACCCCCACTGTATCTAGGAAGTAACTAACTTGGTTTTGATTTTACAGATTCATAGGCAGAAGGGACTGGTCTTATCTCAGATGAGACAAACTGTAGGCTTTTGGGTTAATGCTGAAATGAGTTAAGACTTTGGGGGACTGTTGGGAACCAAGATTGGTTTTGAAATGTGAGGACATGAGATTTGGAGGGGCCTATAAATGGACAGAATGATATGGTTTGACTTAGTGTTCCCGCCCAAATCTCATCATGAATTGTACTCCCATAATTCCCACATGTTTTGGGAGGGGCCTGGTCGGAGATAATTTGAATCATGGGGGCAGTTTTTCTCATACTGTTCTTGTGGTAGTGAATAAATCTCATGAGATCTGACGGTTTGATCAGGGGTTTCTGCTTTTGCATCGTCCTCATTTTCTCTTGCTGCCACCACGTAATAAGTGCCTTTAAGCCCTGCCATGATTCTGAGGTCTTCCAAGCCATGGGAAACTGTACATTTAATTAAACTTCTTCTTCCCAGTCTTGGGTATGTCTTTATCAGCAGCATGAAAATGGACTAGTACAGGCTAGAAGAGCATGAAGCCTTGGGGAGGTTCTAGTCCAAGGAGGTTTGTATTCTCTTACAGGCCTTTTCTACATGAAAGCCAGCAAATGCCCATATGGAAGATTATTGAGAATATTGAGAAATATTTCATCTGGTTCTGGCTGAAAAAAGGGAAGAGTAGTCACTGTCAAAACACTACCCAACTCTACCTCCACTGTGCAATACAAGTCTTAATATGCACAGAAAGAGCAACAAAAACTATTATTGGTGAAAATGCTTTGCAGCTAGGGGTTAGCTGTACCTCTGAGGAGGGGCAGGAATAAATGCTAGACCAACATTACAACTGAATGAAAGGCAGAAACAATTGGAAAAGCCACACACATAAATTCAGCCTACAGCGTGCTTAAGAATGAGGTTTAATCAGAACATCAGAGAATGCCCCACTCCCCAGATACTCCTTCTCCAGGCCAACAAGAATAGACTTACAAAACAAATGCTGAAATGTATGTGAGACAGATCCTTTCCAGAAGGCATTGGAAAAGGAAGACCCAAAGTCAAGTAGGGAGCAGATTTGAGAAAAACCTTCTGGCAAACTACCCACACCCTAAGCACAAGGCATGTGGTAGAGGAATTTGAAGCCTATAGTGCATGTGCATAACTGTAGCAGCAAACTTCAAATGCAGGCTTTCTACTAACTAGACTAAGAAAAGCCCTCAATAAGAAAGGATATGCTTATCTCTAAACATAAATGTATCTACTATAATATCAGCTGTCCTGGACATATGTACAATGCCAACAAACATTATGCAGCATGTAGCAAGTCCAGAAAAAAACACTCTGAAGGGAGAAAGTACTCATCAGAACCACATGCAGATATGACACAGAATGTGTTAATGATCAGAGCAGAAATTTATTTAGGAGTATATTAAAAGCTCTAATGCAGTGGTTCTTAACTGGAGAAAGTTTTGTTGCTTAGTAGATATTTGACTGTCTCTGTTTGGTTATCACAACTGTAGGGATTGGTTCTTATTGACATCTACTAAATGTGAATAGGGATGCTGCTAAGCATTCGGTAATATAGCCCCCCATAATAAAAACTTATATGACCCCAAATATTCACATTGTCAAGGTTGATGAATCCTGATGTATTGTAAACAGTGTGCAACATACAAGACAAGATGATAATTTCATCATTAGAGATAGAAGCTGTAATGAAGAATAAAATGGAATGTTAAAAGTAAAAAAAAGGTAATAGAAATGAAGCATGTCTTTGATGTGCTCATCAACAGACGTGGCACTGCAGACGATTCAGTGAACCTGAAGATAGTACAATAGAAATTACCAAAATAGAAGTGCAAATAGTTAACAAATGAACAAAACAAATTGAATAGAGCATCTAAGACTCGTGGAAGAATGTCAAATGGTCCAATATATATGCAATCAGAATTTTAGAGAGAAGAGAAAAAAAAAGGGGCAGAAGAAATATTTAAAGCAGTGACTAGGGATTTTAAAATTAATGACAGACATTGAATAATATATGCAAGAAATTTAGAGAACACTCATAGGTATATAGTATCATATTAAAAATGCTTTAAAAAGATTTTGAAGGTGGACCAAGGAAAAAAGATATACTATTAAGGAGAAACAATTGTAAGAGTTAAAGCACACTTTCAGAAACTTGTATATACACAAATAACTGAATGGCACAGGAAATGAAATAAATGAAAGTAAAATAAATTTCTATTTTCTTGTTTTTAATTTCTCAAAAAATATAATAAAGAAAAAAGAATATCAATATATGGTGTGTTTATAATATATGTAAAAGTATGCATGATCACAATAGCACAAAGGATGAGTGGGAAGAATTGGAAAAATTATTATAAGATTCTATTACTATATGTGGAATAATATAATAGAGTCTGAAGGTAGTCAGATTATTCTACAATGTATACTGCAAACTATAAGGAAACCATAAAAACACTTTTAAAAGAGGAATAAATAGTAAATCAATACAAAAGAGAAAATGGAATCACAGTAAAATGCTCAGACTGAGAGAAAGTGGAAGAAAATAAAAATCAAACAGCAAACAGTACAGATAGCAAAATAAGAGATTCTAAGTCAATACACTTTGAATTCTCTAAACCAGGAAATGGCAAACATTTTTTGGTAAAGAGACAGAAGGTAAATATTTTAGACTTTACTGACCATAATTTCTGACACAACTACTCAACAGTGGTAAACCTGTAGTGAAAAAGCAGCTGTGGACAAAATATAAATGAATGACCTTGGCTGTGCTGCAAATAACTTTATTTAAATTTCATATAATTTAAAATTTAAATTCCCTGAAATTTAAATTTTATGTAATTTTAATGCATCATAAAATATTATTTAATTCCTGAGGTTTTTCAATTCAGTTATTTTTTTTTGAGACAGAGTCTTTTTCTTGTTGCCCAGGCTGGAGTGCAGTGGTGTGGTCTCTGCTCACTGCAACCTCTGCCTCCTGGATTCAGGAAGTTCTTCTGCCTTAGCCTCCTGAGTGTCTGGGATTACAGGTACCTGCCACCATGCCTGTTTAAATTTATTTTTTAAATTTTTAGTAGAGATAGGGTATCACCACATTGGACAGGCTGGTCTTGAACTCCTGACTTCAAGTGATCCTCCAGCCTTGGCCTCCCAAAGTGCTGAGATTACAAAAGTAAGCCACTGTGCCCATCCTCCATTCTTATAAATACAACACCTATGCTTAGCTCGTGTGCCATGCCAAAAAAAAGAACTTTGGGCTGAATTTGGCCCATAAACTTTATGTGTCAATTCCTGGTTTAAACACGTCAATTAAAAGGCAGATTATCAGATCGTATAAAAAGCCAGGTGCATCTGTATGCTCTCTACAAAAAGTTAATTTTAATTATAAAACAAAAAAAGTTAAAAAAAGAATTAAAAAATAAAGAATTTTTTTTAAAAAAAACTTTCATGGAAACACTAACCAAAAGAAAAAAGTTAGAGTAACTATATTAATTTTATACAAAGTTAACTTTAGAAAAAATAATATTGAGAGACAAAAAGGGGCATTAAATAATGACAAGGCTTCAAGACTCCAAAAAGACATAACAATCTTTTTTAAAATTTTTTTATTATTTATTAATTATTTATTTTTTTTGAGACAGAGTCTTGCTCTGTTGCCAGGCACCAGGCTGGAGTACAGTGACCTGATCTTGGCTCACTGCAACCTCTGCCTCCCGGGTTCAAGCAATTCTTCTGCCTCAGCCTCCTGAGTAGCTGGGACTACAGGTGCGTGCCACCACGCCCAGCTAATTTTTACATTTTTAGTAGAGACAGGGTTTCAGCATGTTGGCCAGGATGGTCTCGATCTCTTGATATCATGATCCATTCACCTCGGCCTCCCAAAGTGCTGGGATTACAGGCATGAGCCACCGCGCCCGGCCATAACACATAACAATCTTAAATAAATATGCACCTAAAAACAAAAGTTCAAAACACATGAAGCACGAGCTGACAGATGAAAAAGGAGAAATAAAAAAAATACAAAATTGTAGCTGGATACTTCAATACTCATATATCAGTAATTGATGAAACAAGTTGGTGAAAGGTAGACTACCTGAACAACATTATCAACAAAATTTACCTAATTGGCATTTGTAGAACACTGCACCCAACAACAGAATACACACTGTTCCAGAGCACATGGGACATTCACAGAAATAGCTCTTATTAACAAGTTTGCAAGATACATGATTAATATTTAAAAGCCAATTATATTTCTACCAATAATGAACAACTGGAATTTGAAATTTTAAAAAATTACTTAAAACTGCTCAAAAATAAAATGTTTATTAGGTATAAATCAAACAAAAATGTGCAGGTTTTCAGTGCTAAACACTACAAAACCCTGGTGAAAGAAATCAAAGAATGTCTAAATGAGTGAAGAAATACATTATGTGTTCCAGGATTAGAAGACTCAGTGTTGTTAAGACATCAATTATTCCCAATTTGACCTATAGATTTAGTGTGATTCCAATCAAACCTCCAGAAAACTTTTTAAAAGCTATCAAAAATCTAATTCTGAAACATGTGGAAAGCCAGAGGAATTAGAAGACCTAAACCAATATTGAAAAAGGAGGATTAATTTAGAAGACATACTATCTGATTCAAGACTTCCTGTGAAGCAACAGTAACAATTCAGTATTGTATTGGTGAAAATAAAGATATGTATCAATTAAACTTGATTGAGAGTACAGAAGTTGGCCCACACAAATATAGACCACTATGTTAGTCAGCTGGTTTTGAAAAGATGCAAAGGAAACTAAATGGAGAAAGGGTAGTCTTCTCAACTAATGAGGCTGGAAAATTAGAAAAGTCATATGCAAAACAACAATAACAATAAAATACTTCAACACATACTTCATATCTTATACAAACAATAACTAAAACTATAAAACTTGTAGAAGATGGGAGCAGTCTGCATAAACTTGGGTTTGGCAATGAGTTTTTAGTTACGGTACCCAAAACATTAACTTTATTTGTCCATTTTCATTCTGCTGATAAAGACTAACCAGGACTGGGTAATTTATAAAGAAAAAGAGGTTTAATGGACTCACAGTTCCACGTGACTGCGGAGGCAGAAGGTGAAAGGCACACCTTACATGACAGCAAGAAAGAGAGAGTGAGAGACAAGTAAAAGGGGAGACCTCTTATAAAACCATCAGATCTTGTAGAATTCATTCTCTACCATGAGAATGGCATGGGGGAAGCCATCCCCAAGATTCAATTATCTCTCACTGGGTCCCTTCCACAACATGTGGGAATTATAGGAGATACAATTCAAGATGGTATTTTCATGGAGACACAGACAAACCATGTCATTCCAAACCTGGCCCCTCCTAAATATGGTGTCCTCACATTTCAAAATCAATCATGCCTTCCCACAGTTCCCCAAAGTCTTAACTCATTTCAGTATTAACTCAAAAGTCCACAGTTCAACATCTCATCTGAGACAAGGCAAGTCCCTTCCACTTATGAGCCTGTAAAATCAAAAGCAAGCTAGTTACTTCCTAGATACAATGGGGGTACAGGGATGGGGTAAATACAGCCATTCCAAATGTTAGAAATTGGCCAAAATTAAGGGGCTATAGGCCCCATGTGAGTCAAAAATCCAGCAGGGCAGTAAAATCTTAAAGCTCCAAAATGATCTCCTCTCACTCCATGTCTCACGTACAAATCATGCTGATGCAAGACATAGGTTCCCATGGTTTGGGGCAGCTCTGCCCCTTTGGCTTTGTAGAGTACAGCCTCCCTCCCAGCTGCTTTCATAAGCTGGTGTTAAGTGTCTGTGGCCTTTCCAGGTGTGTGGTGCAAGCTGTTTGTAGATCTACCATTCTGGGATCTGGAGGAAGGTGGCCTTCTTCTCACAGCTTCACTAAGCAGTGCTCCAGTGGAGACTCAGTGTGGGAGCTACAACCCCACATTTCCCTTCCACACTGCCTTAGCAGAAGTTTTCCTGAGGGCTCTGCCCCTGCAGCAAACATCTGCCTGGACATCCAGGTGTTGCCATACATACTCCGAAATCTAGGCGCAGGTTCCCAAACCTCAGTTCTTGACTTCTGTGTACCCACAGGCTCAACACCATGTGGAAGCTACCAAGGCTTGGGGCTTGCAGCCTCTGAAGCCATGGCCTGAGCTGTACCTTGGTTCCTTTTAGCCATAGGCTAAAGTGGCTGGGACACAAGGCACCCAGTCCCTAGGCTGTACATAGCAGGGAGTCCTAGGCCCTTCCCACAGAATCATTTCTACTTAGGCCTCCAGGCCTGGGATGGGAGGGGTTCTGATATGTCCGGAAGACATTTTCCCCATTGTCTTTGCAACTAACATTTGATTCCTCATTACTTATGCAAATTTCTGCAATTGGCTTGAGTTTCTCCTCAGAACATGGGATTTTATTTTCTATCCCATTGTCAGGCTGCAGATTTTCTGAACTTATGCTCTGCTTCTCTTTTGAAACTGAATGCTTTTGACAGCACCCCAAGTCGCCTCTTGAATGCTTTGCTGCTTAGAAATTTCTTCTGCCAGATACCCTGAATCATCTCTCTCAATTTCAACCTTCCACAGATCTCTAGAGCAGGGGGAAAATGCCACCAGTCTCTTTGTTAAAACCTAGCAAGAGTCATCTTTATTCTAGTTCCCAATAAGTTTCTCATCTCCGTCTGTGACCACCTCAGCCTGGACATTATTGTTCATATTGCTATTAGCCCTTTGGTCAAAGCCATTCAACAAGTCTCTGGGAAGTTTCAAACTTTTCCACATTTTCCTGTCTTCTTCTGAGCCCTCCAAATTTTTCCAACCTCTGACAGTTACCCAGTTCCAAAGGCAATTCCACATTTTCAGGTATCTTTTCAGGAGTGCCCCACTCTACTGGTACCAATTTGCTGTGTTAGTCCATTTTCATGCTGCTAATAAATATGTACCCAAGACTGGGTAATTTATAAAGAAAAAGAAGTTTAATGGACTCACAGTCCCACATTGCTTGGGAGGCTTCACAATCATTGTGGAAGGCAAAAGGCATGTCTTACATGGTGGCAGGCAAGATAGAATGAGAGCCAAATGAAAGGGGAAACCTCTTATAAAACCATCAGAACTTGTGAGACTCATTCTAACAAGATAATTGAATGTTTCAATTATCTCCCACCCCAGGTCTCTCCTACAACATGTGGAAATTATGGGAGCTACAATTCAAGATGAGATTTTGGTGGGGACACAGCCAAACCATATCATAAACCATAACAGAAAAATTGATGTTATTCCTTACTAAAATTAAAATTTTGCTCTGCAAATGCTGTTAAGAAAATGAAATGACAACTGACAGACTGAAAGGAAATATTTACAAACCATATGTCTAATAAATGGCTTATTTCCATAATATATAAAGAACTATTAAAATTTCATAAGAAAAAATAAAATAAATGGGGAAATAATTTGAACAGACTCTTCACCGAAGACAATATATAAATGGCAAATAAACATACAGGAAGGTGCTCAACATCACTGTTTATTACGGGAATGCAAATGAAAACCACAATATAATATCACTACCTATTAGACTGAGTAAATCAAAAAAGTTGATAATATCAAGTGTTGATTAGAGCACAGAGCAATAAGAACTGTAATTCATTGCTGGTGTAAATGCAAAATAGTGCACACTAGTATAAATAATGATTGAATAAATGAATGAATGAAATAAGGTAAATAAACAGAGACAAATGACAAACTTTTTTACAGAACAATTCAAATTAATAAATGTAGAAGGAATAAAGGAAATAGAAAATAATTACTAGTACATTGCTGGAGTAATTATAGACAAGACACTGATGGTTGCAAAAATCAGTGGACAAAATATTAAGTAATAACAGGATGTTGGCAGAGCCTCACAGTATCTCCACCAAAATATTTATTGATTACTGTGATGTTTTAGCATATGTCCACAAATTCTTTGAAGTTTTCCCACCGGGAGGTGGAGCTTAGTTCCCCTCTCCTTGAGGGCACTGGACTTAGAGACTTGCTTTTATCAAATAGAGTTTAGAAAGGAAAAAAAAATAATTTCTACATTGGAAAAAACATCAAGTACTACTTTAACCAAATGATGATAGATAGTTTACATCACCAGACTAAGTCATGCTGAAATTATCACACCAGATATGATGCCATAAGGAATAAATATAACCTCTTTGACAGTCTTTCAAAAAATTCATAACCTCCATATAATCATCCAACAACATAAGTCAAAACTAGATTGAGGAATATTCTATAGAATGTCTGGCCAGTACTCTTCTCAAGTATGAAGTTCATGAAAGATAAGAAAAGACTAAAAAACTATTATAGATTGAAGGAGACCAAGGAAATATGACTATATAGTAATCTGAATTGAATTCTGGAGCAGAAAAAAACCAAAAACCAAAAAACATCATCAGTGCCAAAATTGGTAATATCTGAATAAAGCTTATAGTTTAGAGTAAGGATCACCAAACTATAACCCATGGGCCAAATTTAGCCCATCACGAGTTGTTGTACAATTTTAGTAGAACAGAATTGCGCCTGTATTACATATTGTCTATGACTGCTTTCACACTACAATGTCAGAGTTGAATAATTGCAACTGAGGCCATCTGGTCTGCAAAGCCTAAAATATTTACTATCTGACCCCTTTACAGAAAAAAACTTGCAAACCCTTGATATGTGAGAACATCTGTGTACTATATTTTGTTAGTCTTCCATAAGTCTAAAATAATTTCAATATAAGAAATGTAAAAATGACATTTGAGTTACATCACCAGTACATTTTTAGCTACCATTGTTTGAGAGCTTTCTATTTTTAAACAACTTTTGCCAAGTGATTTTTAGGCCCTACCCTAATTAATTCTCTCAGCTGCACTTTATAGTTTATCTTGGTATTAGCCTCATTTCACACCTAAGGAAACTAATATTAATTATGTCAAGTGACTTGCTCAAGGGTGCAGAGTTTTCATGGTTAAAATGCAGAACCAGGATTTAAACCAGTCAGCCCGAGACTAAAGTTCATATAACCCTTTTCTATAAGCTGTATTCCTGGGTCAACTTCAGAGACCCAGTGTCACTTTCAGAGAAGGCTCAGAATTCATTTATCCAATGTATTGAAGACCTACCAGTGCCAGCTACTGTACATGTATGAGAACAGCATGACCCACACAATTCTCTGAGATCCAAGGAATGATAATTCTACTACTCACAGCACCTTCTGAGCTTGTTCTTACTCTTTCAAAATTCTGATTAAATTTACAAATATGTATATCTCTTACCTTTCCAGTTACACTGCCTTTATAAGCATAAATTGTATGGCAAAGAGTAAATGTACAGGCCTTTCCCTTCCCCTTGTATTTTAGTCTGTTTTCTGATGCTGTGAAAGAATACCACAGTCTATATAATTCATAAAGAATAGAAAATTATTGGGCTTATGGTTTTGGAGACTGGGAAGTCCAAGAGCATGGTATTGACATTTTGTGAGGATCATTCCATGACGAAAATTGGAAAGCAGAATTAAGTATGAGAAACAGAGCAAGGCATTGGGGCCAGACTTGCTTTTATAACAACATATTCTCATTGTAAATAAACCACTTCTGCAATAATGACATTAATCCATTCATGATGGTTCTGGCCAAATTAACTAATCACATTTTGTTAGGCCCCATCTCCTGACACTATTACATTAGGAATTAAATTTACAACACATGAACTTTTGAGGGACACATTCAAACTCAAATTGTTACACAATTGTGACACATTGTTATCTACTTTAACAGTCCTTGGTGGCCTCTATTGTTTGCCACCTGTGGCGTCATCATTTGTGCTTGATTATTTTTTAACTTTGAATTAAAAAAAAAGACATATTCCAGACTTTACTTGAGTCTTATCTATAGTCCAATTTTCTTAAAAATTATTGATGTGAAAAGTTAGCTTTTGTTCAGGTCATTAAAAATGATCTAAAACACCAGTTTCTTAAGTTTGTTGGTTATATGCATTCCCAATAAATTCAAGTTCACTATACTTAATGCTTCTAATTATTAAATATTACTAACATTTCTCAGTACATCCTTTGAAAATTACCCTTGGAAAAACAAATCTCTTTGGTATGTACCACTACCAAAGAGTATTTCTGGATACTGCAGTTTCCATTAGTTGAAAGGGAGAAGGAAAACAAATAGTCTCTTTGTTCTTTGTGGAGTCTTTATGGTTGGGGAAGAGGAAAACTTTTCTTTTGAAGACTTGTAATGCGTTTTAGTAGAAGTTTACCTCTGGTTGACAGTATATTTTTAATGTGAGATAAATGACTGACAAAATATTAAGCCCCATTGAACACAGTTAAGCGTTATTGTTATCTGAGCCCTGGTTTGACTTGAACAGAGAATGATTTTATTTGAGCCACACTTAGAATTCATGACAGGTTCACTTTTAAACACCAGGTCTCTGATGGCATTGCTGCCTTTACGTGATTCTTCAAGTCCCTTTTAAGAAGATTCAATACCTGTCTGGGTTTGACAAATAAAGCCTAAGTTTTAATAACTCCAAAGGCATGCCACAGCTAGAAAGGAACTGATGATGAGAGCTTTAAAAGAATTATTTGAAAGAAGCCTTATTACTTTCATATTAGAGCACAGTTAAATAAAAAGCAGCTAGTGTTATTACTGGCAAGAAGCACATTTTCTAACTATACATTTCTATAGCAACATGTCTATCTATAGCAACACTTCACTGTTTAATTTGAGATGTAGACTATGTGAGAGATACGTTTCATTCGCCTATTCTGCAGGCAACTCCTAAGCCTGCTTAGGAGTGATAACAACATACAGACATGGTTAAGAAACCCAACATGACATTTTGCTGAGTGGAGGAAAAATAATTGTAGCTGCTAAAGTGATTTATGGGTTACTACTAAGAAATACACTCAGATTTGCTATTTGAAGTCCTCCTCAGAAAGTATCCACATGTAAATGGTTTCCCCAAATTCCTTGGAGTACCTTGTTGTCAGTAGCTCTCTAATACTCAACACCCTCTTTCTCTACCTTTGAAGTGTACTGAATCTTTATTGAGATTTTTTTTGTGACTTCCTAGGGGGCATATACTTTCATTTTTTAACTTTTATTTTAGGTTTGGGGGCACAAGTGAAGGTGTGTTACATAGGTAAACTGTGTCACAGGGATTTGTACAAATTATTTTATGATATTAAACCCAGTGACCAATAGTTATCTTTTCTGCTCCTCTCCCTTCTCCCACCCTGAAGCAGACCCAGTGTCTGTTTTCATCTTTGTGTTCATAAGTTCTTATACTTAGCTTCTACTTGTAAGTGAGAACATACATTGTTTGGTTTTGTGTTTGTGTGTTGGTTTGCTAAAGATAATACCCTCCAGCTCCATCCACCTTCTTGCAAAAGACATGATCTCATTTTTTTACTAGCTGGATAGTATTCCATGGTATATATGTAACAAATTTTCTTTATCCAATCTTTCATTTGTGGGCATTTAGGTTGATTACATGTCTTTGCTATTGTGAATAGTGTTGCAATGAGCATTCACATGCATGTGTCTTTATGGTAAAATGATTTATATTCCTCTGGGTACATACCCCCTAATGGGATTGCTGAGTTGAGTGGTAGTTCTGCTTTTAGCTCTTTGAGGAATCACTTTTCATAATGGTTGAACTAACTTATACTCCCTCCAATAGTATACTTTATACTGCCTCCTTTTTTCTCCACAACCTCGCCAACATGTTTTTTGTTTATTTTTTAATTATAACCATTCTGACTAGTGTGAGAAGGTATCTTGTTGTGATTTTGATTTGCATTTCTCTAATGATCTGTGATATTAACTTTTTTTCATATCTGTCGGCTGCATATATGTCTTCTTTCTTAAAGTGTCTATTCATGCCCTTTGCCCACTTTTTAATGAGGTTACCTGTTTTTCTTTTTTAAATTCAAGTTCCTTATAGATGCTGGATAACAGACCTTTGTCAGATGCATAGTTTGCAAACTATGCATTCTGTACGTTGTCTGTTTACTCTGTTTATATTTTGTTTTGATGTGCAGAAGCTCTTTAGTTTTATTTGATCCCCCTTGTCAATTTTTGCTTTTGTTGTAATTGCTTTTGATGTCCTTTTTAATGAAATCTTTTCCTGTTCCTATGTCCTGAATGGTATTGCCTAGGTTGTCTTCTAGGGCTTTTATAGTTTTGGGTTTTAAGTCTTTAATTCATGTTGAGTTGATTTTTGTATATGTTGTGAGGAAGGGGTCCAGCTTCAGTCTCTGCATATGGCTGGCCAGTTAACCCAGAACCATTTATTAAATAGAAAATCTTTTCCCCATTGCTTGTTTTTGTCAGGTTTGTCAAAGATCAAGTGGTTGTAGGTATGTGGTTTTATTTCTGGGTTCTTTAATCTGTTCCATTGGTCTTTGTCTGTTCTTGTACCAGTACCTTGCTGTTTCAGTTACTGTAGTCCTATAGTATAGTTAAAAGTTGGGTAACTTGACATCTCCAGCTTTTTTCTTTTTGCTTAGGATGACCTTGGCTATTCAGGTCCATTTTTGGTTCTGTAAGAATAAGTTCCAGTTTACTGCTTTTGTCCTTTTAAAGATTATGTATATATATATATATATATATATATATATATATATATATATATATATACACACACACATATTGCACTTTAGGTTCTGGGGTACATGTGAAGAACATGCAGGATTGTTGCATAGGTACATACATGGCAATGTGGTTTGCTGCCTCCATCCCCACCACCTATATCTGGCATTTCTCCCCATTTTATCCCTCCCCAACTCCCTACCCCCAACAGTCCCTCTGTTAGTCCCCTCTAACAGACCCCAGTGTGTGATGCTCCCCTCCCTGTGTCCATGTGTTCTTGTTGTTCAACACCTGCCTATGAGGGAGAACGTGCGGTGTTTGATTTTCTGTTCTTGCGTCAGTTTGCTGAGAATGATGGTTTCCAGGTTCATCCATGTCCCTACAAAGGACACGGATTCATCCTTTTTTATGGCTGCATAGTATTCCATGGTGTATATGTGCCACATTTTTCCTGTCCAGTCTATCATTGATGGGCATTTGGGTTGGTTCCAGGTCTTTGCTATTGTAAACAGTGTCGCAATGAACATACGTGTGCATGTGTCTTTATCATAGAATGATTTATAATCCTCTGGATATGTACCCAGTAATGGGATTGCTTGGTCAAATGGAATTTCTATTTTTTTCTGTCGTGTTTGTATGGTACCTGGTGTATGGCCTGATCTGAATGTGAAATTCAACATATTTCCTTAAGTTTTCCAAATAAACTACTCATAAAAAGATATTTGAGTAGGTGAATTTTGTCAAGGTTTGGATTCATGAAGGAATGTGACAGCAATATTAGAGAGTGGATCCTAATTGTTCTCACCAGAAAAAGAAAAGAAAAAAGGTAACCATTTGAGGTAATGGATATGTTAATTAGTTTTATTTTGTCAGTTATTTCACACTGTATATGTATGTCAAATCATCAAGTTGTACCACTTAAATATATACAATTAAACTGAAAAATTAAAAATGAAAATTAATTAATCTTGTTTTTAAAAGTCCCTTGGCTATTTCAGTAATGAGGCTCCATTTGCCAGTTACACTACTTTACCCTCTTGTTTTCTTCATCACTCTTTTCCAAATTCTGTACTTTCCTCTTGACTACCCTTCCAAGCCCACTTTGGCTGAGCTTCAGATATTTTAAGCAAATATAGGTCCCTTAGTAGGAAGAATTTTGGTGATAGCTTTTAAGATATTTACTTCATTGTAGTTGGATATCAGGACAGTTTCATTTAAAAGGAGGGTGGTCATCAATATATTTTGCTACATCATCATAAAACCATTGGCAGTCTGACTCAAATTTTAGCTCACCTAATTATTAAAGATGCCATTTCTGATCTGCTTTGATTGGAAAGATTATCTCCCTCATGTTCTGACTCTATAATTAAAAGATAAATGGTTAATACTTGCTAAGTTCATTTCCACCCTTTCCCTACACATTTTATGGGCTCAAAATTTCGTCATTAATAGTGAAAGTCATCTTCTCTAAGCCAATACCATCTCCTCTTGGCTTCCATAATATTGATGATCATCTTCCTGTCTACATTGGCACACCTGACAGGTGCAATTTTTCTACTTAGAGTTCCCATTCTCAAACTTGGTTTTGCCACTCTCTCTGTCATTGGGTTTGGATTCAATACCTTACCTGTCTGTAATGAATTATTTATCTGTGATGGTTTCCTTTCCTTAGCACTAGTATAATGTCAGATTTTGTAGAAGTCTAAGTTAGGCTGCATTGCTATATGCCACGTGGTGTCTCAGTGGCTAGTGCTGGGATAGGACAGACTCCCATATTAAGCTGCCTTGGGGACTCTGCTGAATGCAGATTCTTGACTGCTGCAGCTGCTGTTTTGCTGCTTTCTTGAGTCTACTACTCCTTTGTCCCTAGCTTGTATCTCCAGTAGTCCAGCTGCAATAGGTTTACTAATTAAAATTTTGATTAATATTGTCTAACTGTCTCCTTTTCATTCACTCTTTTACTTTTATCGCATGGTGTCATGAAGTCTCCTAAAAAAATAACACAGTAAAATTATGGTGTACTTGAGTACAATTTCAAAATTTACTTAGCTCTAGAAATTTGTCAGCAGGTATTTACTGTAGGGTAGACTAATTAAATTGCAGATATTAACGTAGTGTAAACTTGTTACATTGTTGGAATTAAGAAAAAGTTCAGAGTTACAGATTGCCACTTTGGTTTTTGGTGCCTTGTATTGGGAGGAGAAAGATTTACTGGGTAGAAAATGTATTTACAGTTACTTTTATTAAACTTTCCAATTTTAATATATTGAATTTTATAACAACATTTAAGCCCAACTTAATAAATCTTATTTAGCCACACATATACAAGCATCTGATCTTTGACATACCTGACAAAACAAGCAATGGGGAAAGGATTCCCTATTTAATAAGTGGTGTTGGGAAAACTGGCTAGTCATATGTAGAAAGCTGAAACTGGATTCCTTCCTTATGCCTTATACAAAAATTAACTCCAGATGGATTAAAGATTTAAACATAAGACCTAACACCATAAAAACCCCAGAAGAAAACCTAGGCAATACTATTCAGGACATAGGCATGGGCAGACTTCATGACCAAAACACCAAAAGCAATGGCAATAAAAGCCAAAATAGACAAATGGGATTTAATTAAACTAAAGAGCTTCTGAACAGCAAAAGAAACTATCATTAGAGTGAACCAGCAATCCACAGAATGGGAAAAAATTTTTGCGATCTACCCATCCAACAAGGGCTAATATCTAGAACCTCAAAGAACTTAAACAACTTTACAAGAAAAAAAAAACCCATCAAAAAGTGGGCAAAGGATATGAACAGACACTTCTCAAAAGAAGGCATTTATGCAGCCAACAAACATATGAAAAAAAGTTCATCATCACTGGTCATTAGAGAAATGCAAATCAAAACCACATTGAGATGCCATCTCACCCCAGTTAGAATGGTGATCATTAAAAAATCTGGAGACAACAGATGCAGGAGAAGATGTGGAGAAATGTGAATACTTTTATGATGGGAGTGTAAATTAGTTCAAACATTGTGGAAGACAGTGTGGCAATTCCTCAAGGATCTAGAAATAGAAATACCATTTGACCCAGCAATCCCATTACTGGATATATACTCACAGGATTATAAATCATTCTGTTATAAAGACACATGCACACATATGTTTGTTGTGGCACTGTTCACAAAAGTAAAGACTTGGAACCAACCCAAATGCCCATCAATGTTAGACTAGATAAAGAAAACGTGGCACATATACACCATGGAATACTAGGCAGCCATAAAAAAGGATGAGTTCATGTTCTTTGCAGGGAGATGGTGGAAGCTGGAAACCATCATTCTCAGCAAACTGACACAAGAACAGAAAACCAAATACTGCATGTTCTCACTTAAGTGAGTGTCGAGCAATGAGAACACATGAACACGGGGAGGGGAACATCACACACTGGGGCCTGTCAAGGGCTAGGGGAATAAGGGAGGGATTAGCAGGGGTGAGGGCATAGGGGAGGGTTAGCATTAGGAAAAATACCTAATGCAGATGATGGGGTGATGGGTACAGCTAACCACCATGGCACAGTGTATACCTATGTAACAAACCTGCACGTTCTGCACAAGTACTCCAGAACTTGTATAATTTTTAAAAATATTATTTTTTTTGCTTAAATTGAATTACTCATTTTATTTTTCTTCTGTTAATGGTCAATTAGCTTACAGATTTACCTGATGAAATTTCCTAGATTTTAATACAATTTTGAAAGTGGATGAATGAATACCTTTATTTCACACCAAACTTAAATCTAATATATCTAGTTTTCTTAATAGCATTAAATATAGAACAAGAAAGATTTATGACTTTAATAAAAAGTACTTTATAAACTCTTAAATATGTTTTATGAGCCTAAAGATATGTACAGGTGGATTTGATAAATTATATTTTATTTAGTTTTTAAATACTTTTTAAAATTAAAAGTATGTATTTTATATAAATATCATAACTATAAACAACACAAATTACCTTAAAATATTTAAAATAAAAAAGATAAGCCTAATATGATAACAGTCAAGGTTCAGTTTAGAAGCTAGAGCAACTCTGGGTATTTTATACAAAAAGGGATCAAATAAAGGGAAAATCTTTGAAAGGGCTGAATAGTGTGTCACTGGAATGACTGAGTTTAAAAACAACAGTCAGTCGCCTAAGAACCAGAGGTTCCCCTACTACCCCAACCTTGTCTCAACACCTAAGAAAGGAATGACTAGAAGGAATGTGGATTTAGCTACTGCTGTTTCTTTCTACCCTTATGTTTCTACAATACTTATTGTGAGGAGAATACAGTGACAGAAGTGTTTTCTACCTCACTTTTACCTTCCTCATCTCCTGAGATTATATCTCACTAGTGGAAATGATTTCATATTCAGAGTCATAGCTGCAAGAGTACCTGAGAGATGTGATTTTTATCTCTGTGTCTACATGGAAAGATAGAATGCAGCCTAGTGAATCAAGTCAATCATGTCTACTAAAAGCCCATCAAATTCGCTGAAGTTACAAATTTAGGTTATGGGTTCTGGCCATTGGTTCAGAATTCTAGACCACAATTCCAGGAAGATTATACTTAACCATACTTATTTATTACTTGGATCCATTTTTGTAGTTTGGCTTTATCTGCTGTATCAACAGGGGACCTCAAACCCAAGACTTTCTC
This sequence comes from Cacajao melanocephalus, assembly GCA_963573385.1. Lineage (NCBI taxonomy): Eukaryota > Metazoa > Chordata > Mammalia > Primates > Pitheciidae > Cacajao > Cacajao melanocephalus. Next base: position 78,280 of record CAUYLG010036297.1, read on the forward strand.
CTAAGATTTAATGTAAGTTTTGTAACTCAGGCAATAAGGATTCCCCAACCCAATTTTATAATAACCTATAGTAACTGCTTTCCCAAGTTCTATCATCTGACATTACATGTTTGAACTCTCGCCCTTCTCATAGATAGCAATACATTTTTTATTGCCCAATACAAAAGAAATAATTTTGGCAGCAGTAAAACTTAATCTCTGTTAAAGTGAAATACTTTATAACATGATTTTACGGAATAGTGATCCTTTTCCTTATGAGATAAGAAGTCTCTTTAGGATATGAGATCTAATTCTTGAAAATTATTCTGTTTCAATTATGATGATAGACTTCTGGTTCATAACTGTAATGTCCATATTATACTAGAAAGTTGAGTTTGAATTTTATAGTCATTATGATAAGATTGATTTAAGTAATAATTGCTCTTTGGCAATTGGGTTTGATCTTTTACTAATATAACTGATCACTTTCAGTTGTTTATTGGCTGTTTGTTACTCGGTTTACACCTCTACTTCACTCTTCATCTTTTATCCTTACACTATCCAACAGAAGTGTTATGTGTGTTGCATATTAGTCCTTTCTAAACTTTTTTGAAAAAGCTTTTACTTTTTATCCATATAAACACTTCACTTCTTGAATATTACTTAAAATTTAAAAATAAACTAAATGTATGGCTCATGATTAGTGTTTTTAATCATTCTTTTTTTATTATACTTTATTTCTTTTTTTATTATACTTTAAGTTCTGGGTTATTATACTTTAAGTTCTGGGGTACATGTGCAGAATGTGCAGGTTTGTTACGTGCCATGGTGGTTTGCTGCATCCATCCCTCCATTATCTACATTAGGTATTTCTCCTAATGTTAGCCCTCCTCAACCTCCCCACCCCCTGCTATCCCTGCCCTAGACACCCACTCCCCGACAGGCCCCAATGTGTGATATTTGCCTCCCTGTGTCCATGTATTCTTATTGTTCAACACCCACTTATGAGTGAGAACATGTGGTGTTTGGTTTACTGTTCTTGTGTCAGTTTGCTGAGAATTATGGTTAAGAAAAACATTTTAATCTTAAAGTCTATATACAATTGGCAGTTCCTATTTGCTAGTACTGCATCTGTGGATTGAACAACTACATCAAAAACATTCAGAAAAAAATAAAAAATAACAATACCAAATTTAAAAATAAAACAAATAAAAACAATATACTGTAACAACTATTTACATACCATTATATTGTATTAGGTGTAAGTAATCTAGAGATGATTAAAGCATATAAGAGGAGACATAGATTATATACAAATACTATGACATTTTATATAGCGGACTTAAGCATCCATAAATTTTGTTATCTTTGTGGGTGGAGAGGGAAATCCTGGAACTAATCCTCTTCCGATACTGAGGGTCAACTATAGATCCTTTTATGTTAATTTTGCATTCACCTCCAATACACAGAACCTCTATTAACCGAGGATATGTTAATTTCATAAAAAATTAGTTTACTGTATTTGAGTGAGTCTATTTCTGGGCTCTCTATTCTGTTCTATTGATTTATTTGTTTACTTTTTCACCAATACCATGCTATCCTGTTTACTGTAGCTTTATAATAATTCTTGACACGGTGAAGTTTGAGTCCTCCAGCTTTCTTCCTTATTGTATTGGCTATTCTCAGTTCTTTGTCTTTTTATACACAATGATACAATCTATATAAAATAATTGCTCTACCTCATGATAATTAACAGATACTAAAACCATTACTGATGGCAAACTTTAAAAAAGATGGATCAGACTTTTGGTACCTAAAACCACAGACCAACCTTAACAACACAAAAGAGAGAAAAGCTTTCATTGATATAATGTACCTCCTAGTATGCTACAGTAGGAAGAGTACAGAAACAGCCATGAGATATGCTTGCCAAAAAACTGTTTGTTAGATGTAATTCTCTAAAGAAGGATTTTTCTTCAATTTTTGCCAAGATACAGTGCACACAACATACTTTTTTAAAAAGCCATTATTGGTTATTTTTAAATGTTGAACCAGCCTTACATACTTGGAATATATCTGTTAGTTGAAGTGTACATATTTTTTTTTACATTGTTGGATTCTGTTTGCTAATTTTTGTGGATTACAATAGCAAATGCATGAAGATTCTTCGTACTATCTGGACCAAAGAAATTTTTGAAAATGCAAATATTCTGACAAAGAGCAGATGCTTGCTAAGGCCATCAGAATTTGAGAATTATAGAAAATGTGATTAATTTTATATCACTGACACTCAAAACCCGTAGATTTGATTTCATCTTACTTCAGTCTAATGCGATTAGTAAATGCTTTTCATTTCTCAGTTTAGAAAGCTGAGCACAGTTGAGGAAGAAAATAAGCAAACTTCTTATCTCTGTTTTGAACCCAGGTTTTCCATGCCTTAAAATCCATGCTCTTTTTTTCACCACAGTAGCCAGCCTTGCTAAAAGCAGAGGTGATGAAAGGTTGATACATTAAAAGTCACAAAACAAGTCAGTAGTAAAGTTTCTTTTTTTTTTCTTCTTTGAGATGGAGTCACATTCTGTCCATCAGGCTGGAGTGCAGTGGCATGATCTCAGCACACTGTAAACTTCAGCTCCTAGGTTCGAGTGATTTCCCTGCCTCAGCCTCCCAAGCAGCTGGGATTACAGGCATGCAACACCATGCCCAGCTAACTTTTGTATTTTTAGTAGAGACGGGGTTTCACCAAGTTGGCAAGGCTGGTCTCAAACTCCTGACCTCAGGTAATCTACCTCAGCCTCCCAAAGTGCTGGGATTACAGGCGTAAGCCACTGTGCCTGGCTGTCAGTAGTAAAGTTTCAAAATGAAATACATATTTTTTGATATCTGCATTAACACTATCTGTCTAAGGTATTTAATCAAGATAATATATGTATTTGTGTATATACATCCACATACACTAAGGACTGAAAATAAACTTTCAAAGCCATTTTCTTGTGACACTGAATTCTGTGCTTTTGTTTAGATGATGCATTCAGAGTAGAGAAAATGGGGACTGGCATATTCTTGTTTAATATGAGAAGCTGATATGGAGTCTATAAAACTCCTCAATACTCACTATGTTTCCTTTAAAACTATGAAATAGTGTTTTGTTTCTCTGAACCTCAAACTCATTTTCTTTGACACAGTGTTCTGTCATTTAACAGTGTCTTTTGAGAAAATTATCAATGTAACACTATTAATCATTTAGCAGCTGGTGCAAGAAAGAGCTTTTAGGAGACTTCAGTTGTAGGAATAATTATTTGCTCACTATGCAGCATAAGATGTGCTTCATGCAATGAACCAGAGATTAATTCTTTTTTTTTTTTTTTGCACTTATGATTTCTGAAATTGGAATGTTCAGGATATGTTTTAAAATAGACTTTATCATATTTATAATTTAGTGCAGTGAGAAAAATATATGGCATTTTCTGATGAAAAAGGAAAGAGAATGTAAAGAAAAAATTAGCTTTGAATTCTCTTGGGGAGGTTCATTTTTTACAAATTAATTTTCAGTTTAGCAGTGAAATATTCAATGGAATTTTACAAAAAAGTAGACATTTTATACATTTTGTATAAAAAGCTTCGGAATGTTTATGATGTTAAGTCCTATCACTGTGAATTTGTTAGCATAGAATTGACATAGTTAAATTTTATTTTACTATTATTAGGTACTGCATATTATTGTGTGATCAAAGCATGTTAGCCAATTAACTGAATGGTTTTTAAGAGTTTTTGTAAGAGTTGACTTTTTAAATTATAGTATATATTCATTGTAAGAATTGGCTTTTTAATTATAGTATATGTTCATTTTAGAAACTTTATACGATACAGATATAAATGTAGTAAAAAGTTAAGTTACATAAGAATATGCCAACTATAAATAATTTTTAGCATTTTGTAATATCTTTTATGTTTATGCATTTTGCCATAATTCACATATATTATATATAGCCAATGCATAATTATGAATGACTGAAAACATACTGTGAATGTTTTATAATACATTGTATACTGTTTATTAAACATTTAAAGTGAAGACATTTTATAAGGGAAAAGTCAAAGTGGTAACAAAGGATTTAGCCAGATGGGCTAACAGCTATAATATGGTTTGATTATGTCCCCACCCAAATCTCATATTGTTCTCATGATAGTGAATAAGTCTCACAAGATCTGATAGTTTTTAAAAGAAGAGTTTCCCTACACAAGCTCTTTCTATTTGTGTTTCCCTCTATGTAAGATATGACTTGTTCCTCCTTGCCTTCCACCATTATTTTGAGGCCTTTCCAATCATGTGTCACTGTAAGTCCATTAAACTTCTTTATTTTATAAATTGCCCAGTCTCGGGTATGTCTTTATCAGCAGAGTGAAAATGGAGACAGGAAAATGTGGGAAAGTTTGGAACTTCCTAGAGACTTATTGAATGGCTTTGACCAAAATGTTGATAAAGATATGGACAATGAAATCCAGGCTGAGGTGGTCTCAGATGGAGATGAGAAACTTGTGGGGAACTGACGCAAATGTGGCTTTTGTTATGTTTTAGAAAACAGACTGGTGGCTTTTTTGTCCCTGGTCTGGAGATTTGTAGAACTTTGAACTTAAGAGAGATGATTTAGGGTATCTGGTAGAAGAAATTTCTAAGCAGCAAAACATTCAAGAGGTGACTTGGGTGCTGTTAAAGGCATTCAGCTTTATAAAGGAAGCAGAGCCTAAAACTTCAGAAAATGTGCAGCCTGACAATATGATAGAAAAGAAAATTCCATTTTCTGAGGAGAAAATTCAAGCTGGTGGCATGTATTTGCATAATTAATGAGGAGCCAAATATTAATCACCAAGACAATGGGGAGAATGTCTCCAGGGAATGTCAGAGATATCTGTGGCAGCCCCTCCCATCACAAACCTTGAGATCTAGGAGGAAAAAATGATTCTGTGGGCTGGGCCTAGGGTCTCTGTTGTATTTAGTCTAGGGACTTGGTACCCTGCATCCCAGCTGCTGTAGCCATAACTAAAAGGGGCCAAAGTACAGCTTGGTCTGTGGCTTCAGAGGGTGCAAACCCCAAGCCATGGCAGCTACCATGTGGTATTGAGCCTGTGGGTGCATGGAAGTCGAGACTTGAGGTTTGGGAACCTCTGCCTAGGTTTCAGAGAATTCATGGAAATGCCTGGATGTCCTGGAAAAAGTTTCCTGCAGGGGCAGGGTGCTCATGGAGAACCTCTGTTAGGGCAGTATGGAAAGAAAATGTGGGGTTGAAGCCCAGTAGGTATCAGCTGACAGCAAAATTAATTCACGTCTAGCCCTCTTAAACTGGAAGAGGATAAAACATCAGTGAATCTAATGTGTTATATTTCTGGGAGCTTAAAACAGTTACTTTGGCTGAACATCATTACACAGAGGATGGCAGCCATGCAGGGGATCCATTTTTCCATGAAACTTGAAGAATAAGAGCATCTAAAATAGGCATCTGCTGGCCTCAAACTGCGGCTGAAGTCTTGACCTTAGCCACATAGCCTCAGACAGGACTAGAGGAGGGTGCCAGCCTTTTTTGTGAACCAAGAATTGCTTGCATGTTTTGGATGTTACACAGGTGTCTGGTTGCCCACAGGGGCTGGGTTGGAAGCAAACTGTATGCTGTTTGATTGTACTATCTCCCAGCTTTAAGGGGTTAAATGAAGTCTACAAAGCAAGAACAAGTAGGTCTAATTGGAAATGAGAAAGCACTCTGGAAATTCTGAGGATTATCATGGGAATGGGGAACCCTGTGGAAATAGCATTAAAGAACATTAAAAAGTGATAAAATAGTAGCCAAATTCCATACCAACAAGTGAGAGCCCTTATGCATGAAGGAGAAAGGGATTCTCTCTATTTTAGCCCAGAAGCCTCAATATGTTGTGGCTTTTATGTGATATGGCATGGTATGGTCATCAACAGAGAATGCCTTTGTTTCCTGTTGCTGCTGTAACAAATTACCACAAACATAGCAGCTGAAAAACAACACAAATTCATTATCTTATGTTCTGAAGGAAAGTTTTCTAAAATGTTCAAGTAGGGCTACATTCCCCCTGAATGTTCAGAGGAGTATCCATCTCCTTGCCTTTTCTAATTTATAGCCCACATTCCTTGACTCATGGCCCTCCATTACTCTGACCTCTTCATCGTCACATCTGCTTCTTTGGTTTTCCTCTCCTTGTCTCCATCTTCAATTGTAAGCATACTTGTGATTACACTGGGCATGCTTGGCTGATCCAAGATAATCTCTGCATCAAGACCCTTAAATTTAATCCCATCTGCAAAGTCGTTTTTGCCGTGTAAAGTAACATATTCACAGCTTCTGGGAGTAATGACATATTTGATAGGCCTGTCATTCTGCCTACTCCAGTGAGCAATCCTAAGACTGGTCACCGACACCCACATCTGTGGTAGCAGCTGGTTCCCTTGACTCAAGAAATTTGCATTAGATAAGTTGCTATTTACTAAAATGCCATGGTTAGGTTATGTAAAGTTCTCCAAAAATCATTGTATGTATACCCTTGAAAATTTTATTGAAGCCGTATCTTCATCAAGTGGGAGATAATGGGTTCCTAGACATGAAATTATTGTGTTAAATGATATACATTTTATTTGTATTACCACTGTGTATTCCAGAAATGTTGAAAAATAAAAATATCTCTTGTATCTTATTAGAACATTACAAGAATTAACTGAACAGTTGTCAATCATATTTGTACATGATTTTACTCACAACCCATAATCCCAGCACAATACCACAACCCAAATAATACCACAACCTAAAATCCCAAATGATTTTATTCACAACCAATATTAACTCTATTTTTGAGTTTGCATTATGCAACAGTGTAAGTGATGTGGTTTATTTAACTGTAGTAAACTTGGTTAGATAATTTTATTTTTTATTTTTATTTTATTTATTTATCTTTTTGCAATGGAGTATTACTCTGTTGTCCAGGCTGGAGTGCAGTGGTGTGATCTCAGCTCACAGCTACCTCTGTCTCTCAGGTTCAAGCAATTCTCCTGCCTCAGCCTCTCAAGTAGCTGGGATTACAGGCATGCACCATCACACCCAGCTATTTTGTTGCTGTTGTTGTTGTTTTATATTTTCAGTAGAGGTTTTGCCATGTTAGCCAAGCTGGTCTTGACTCCTGACTTCAAATGATCCGCCAGTCTCAGCTTCCCAAAGTGCTGAGATTACAGGCATGAGTCACTGCACCCAGCCAGATAATCTTAAAGTCACAATCAGAGTTTAATGATCAAGTGTCACCAGTGAGATTACAAAGCCGTGCAGACTCCAGCTGCTTGTGTCCTCCTCCAACTGGCCTGTGAAGCTGGTGCTACCCCATAGCTGATTATCTCATGTGGCTGACATGGGGACCCAGCTGGGCACCTGCCTCATTGCTAGCCATTTTGGGATTCTAGATAAATGGTCTGCCAAGTGTGACCCCAAAAGTCCCTGCTGATACAGGCTCAATTCTCAGCCAAGCTATTCCTTAAAAGTGGCAGCCAGCCCTTTCCTTCCCTTGCTTTTTCCCTTTACCTTTCTTGGCTGGCTTATCACCCATTTCTGGAGAAAACACACATGTAACCTTGCACTTTTGTGGAAATCTTTAAGCATTCCCTCACACTCTTTCGATTGCACCACTGTATGTATGTTGTGTTTTAGATACGTGTGCGTGTGTGTGTGTGTGTGTGTGTGTGTTACATGCATATTGGTACTTGCTCATTTGAGTTTATTTTTCCTTTGCACAGGTTGGCTGAGCACCAGTCACCATGAGAGATTCAGATGAGAAATTCTCACCAGCTTCAAGTCTCAAATTGCAAGAGAAATTCTTCTAGGGATGGGGGCCATCAAGACTGAGGAAAATGTCATTTTCCCTAGAAGCAGCTCTCATCCTCCTAAGAGATTTGCCTCTTTCCTTCCTGTTTTTATTTATGGACTCACTTCTGGTAGTTGGAGGAGAAAAAACCAGTTCTTTAAGTTTCTTTGTTGTTATATTTTTACATTTGTAAGATATTATAGAGTTTAGTGATCTGTAATTTGGGGATTGTCCTCCACAAATAAAGGTGGGGATGATTGCAAAGGAAGAAAAGAAGTTCTAGGACTGGTAGTTGATATCTGGGAATACTGTATTGAGATAATATCACATGTTACTCTATCAGATTTCTAACAGTTTACAGGGTGGTACTGACAAAATAATGTGCAGAAAAATGGAATGAAATACGCATTGATGTATCTCTGAATTCTTCTACATGCTAATAGAAGAATTATAAACTGACATTGAAGGGATATCTTAATAAATGGCATGGGGAAGAAAGTTATTTCCAGATGAAATAAAGAATTAAATGGAAAAAATACTGAAGGTGAAGAATTTTGAGTGTAGAATTTTTCAAATAGACTAATATTTAGCTATGAAAGTGAAATATCTTTATTTTCTGAGGCTCAGCTCAATGAACCTCAGAAAGTTTGCCACACAAAGTAACTTTGAAATTACTCTTGGAAAAGAATTCTAGCAAAAAGAGAAATAAGTCTAAGAAGAATTAATACTGTGGAGTTATAACTTAGTAATACTATTGTCTTAGTAAGCAAAAATAATAAACAGATACAAACAAATTAAACAAATGAACCCTATAACAGTCCAGAACTAAAATTCCTGATGATTCTAACCATGGGGATATAAGGCGTGCTGGAGATAAATGGGGGCTGAGAATAGATGTCTGGGTCAAGCAAAATATGTACATAGTAATACATTTAAGAAATTGATAGTTAAAATCAAATTTTAATTTTAATTAGACAAAAGTAAAAATAGTATGTCTGCTATTTTACATAGAGTTTAAGATGCCATCAACTGTAAAGTGTGCCATCATTTCATTTACCACTATGAAGGACGGATGCCAATCAAGACACTATGTGCTTTCTTATCAGTTAGAATATTTATTTACATTCAAAGAGTTTTTTAGACATCATCATTTTATGAAAACAGAGAAAGAATGAATAAAGTAAAACTAGTTAAGATATTCTTAAAACTTCTTTACAAGAGTCCAACTTTTCTAAGCTACTTCTTAACTTAGTATCATTGATACTTGTATGTCCCTGCACAAAATAATCTGCTGTAACTTAAAGAGTGATGACGTATTATTTTTAAAAGAATTTGTAAAATAAGTAAAACTACTCTTCCTTGCAGGTAGAGGAGGTCTACTTTAGGCTTCTGTTTAGGGATGTTGCTGCACTGCTCCAGTTTACCACCTCTGTCAACTTCTTTTCCCATATCATTTAGTTTCTAGGGGTTAAAAATACTCTACTCTTCAATATTTTCTCTAGGATTTTCTTCAAACTGCTGACACCAATTCTGTGGGTTTTGATGCTCAAACTTTTGATATTTCTACATGTTCAGGAAATGACAACTGTGTCACAATTACCACTTGGCCATCAATGACCATAAAATGCCATAGACTTCAAACCATTCTGGTTTTCAATACTTTAAACTATAAAACACATACATTTTAGAAACCACAAAATATAACTTTCAGTCAATTAAAAAACAGTAACCTTCCTAATATGTAAAGCAGGAAAGGAAAAAAATGAAAAGAAGTTAAGAAGATACAGTAATATAGAACACTAAGGATTACACACAAGAAAACCTAAGTTATAAGAGTAATTTTAATAACTGTGAGTTAAAATATAAAGATAGAGACACAGATTGAATTAAAAATAAGATTTAGTGGTATGTTGTTTTATTAGTCAAGATTCCTATCAAGGGAAATACTCAAGATATTTAAAGGAAATTGAGTACAGGTAATTGGTCACACAAATGTTGAATGAGCAAAATGCAGAAGATCATCAGTAGAAGCAAAAAACAAGTTGGGGTGATACCCAAAGAACAGAAACTTGTTAACAATTCTGAGCTAAAGTCCGGGTTTCTATACCTGCCAATAAATTGATGGAAATGCTGTGATATCCTATTCAGGTTGCACCAAAGAGTTTCATTTTTGGCTAGGGATAGACCTACAACCTACACTGTAACTACTATCAATGTTGTCCTCTGTGGCTATGCTGTAGCTCTGTTGTTCTGTCAAGGCTGCTGCTGCCCCTGAAGACTGTCACAAACTGGACACAAGTGAGAGGTATTTCACCTCTCCTCCACCTTTTGAATTCCTATTAGGATTCCCATTGGCAGAACTTGACAGGAAACTAGTTGGCATGAGATCCTAGGAAATGTCACTTGCAGGCTTTCAGTCCCCTCAACATGTAGCAGAATACAGAAATATGAGAATAGGAGCTTAAAGCAAACATGCAAATAACTGACACCACTGTCTATAAGACATGCTTTTAAAACAAAAGGATATGGAAGTTTTTATTCATTCAATAAATATTTATGGAAAGCCTTCTAGGTGTCGGACTCCTCTTCCAACTGTGGTGATACAGCAGAGAGCAAAACAGGTGAAATATCTGCTTAGTGTATTTTTGACCTTTTAACTCAGGGAAGAGACAAAAAACCACATGAGTAGTTAAATTCTGTCATATGTTGACACTTGACAAATGCTATGGTGAAAAGTAAAGCAGGGAGAGGGGTAAGGAGGGCAGGGTGTTGCAATTTGATGAAACTGAGGCCTGGAAGTTGTCTGAGTAAATCCACACAGGAAGAGTTTAGTCAGCACACTGGGAGACAGGAAAGAGCATAGTAGAAGGCAACAAAGACATGAGGAGGTGACATCATGTGGTCTGAGCAGGGTTGAAATCTGTCTGTTACTATTTATATAATACTTATATTTTTAAGAACTTTCATAATACAATCCCAGTCTAGTCCTCAGATTAGTCCAGATTTCAGGATAACATTGATTTCACGACTTTAGCCCCAGTTTTTTTTTAACCTACTGAGGACTTCCTAATAATATAAGTAAGTTAGCTTTTGCTGTAAGTGATTTGTCCTCAAGGACTCTCAAATGGAAATATGTCTGACTACCTACACTCTATGTAGAAACTGCAAGAAGCTTCTATGACAGCTGAAAGATTAAACTGTTGCCAGAGTCAACTGACTTCTGAATCTTTGTAGTCATGGAAAGAAGATGTCAGAATGCTTGGCTGCTGTTGCTTGGTGGAAGAGAGGGAATTGAAGCAGTCTTCCCATCAAAACCAAGACGTAACACAAGAAAACAAAAAACCTCTCTTATTTGGAAATGTAATCATATAATCCATACTTAGCAAACATGTATGGTTGGCTATAGAACAAAATGAACTATCTGAATTCAAGCTATTGCCTCTTCATGCTTTAATTAGCCTAAGTCCTTCAAAAGGAAGCCCCATTCATTGTTACTGAAGAAAATCAAGAACAAATACAGACTAACTATTCACACACATCTGCATGCATACATGACAGAATGTGTTTATATGAATATGAATAGGCATTCATGGGCAGAAAACAAAAATCTAAAACAAGAGACCTGGAAGGCCTTGTTGAAAACGTGACATTTAAACAACCATATAAAGGAGGAAAAGCAAGTTTAGTGCTAAATCTGAGGTAACTATTTTAATAATGCACCAAGTAGACATTAAGGTAAAAATATAGTAGAAATAAATACGTAATTTATTGGTAAAAGAAATATTAGATCAAGAAGGTATGATGATCATGCACATAATTTGCAGAATATCAGTGCAGCTTACATGGGCCCAATTGTACCATAGAAATGAACTTATGGTTTCTTTTGAATAAACATAGAAATTGCCCCTCCCAGTCTCAAAGCTGAGAATGTTACGTTTGTCTTATATGACTTCCTTTCTCAGGAAACCAACCATCAGTCCTCCCAGATAATGTCAAGGGACTGAAACTTACCAGACAATTGCATCTGAACAATAAGACACCAGAGCCCTCATCCCTCATGATTGCCTATCCAACCCACCTGCTTCCTGTTCACCAACTCCTCTTCCTCACTATTCCCTAATGCCTGTTTTCTCACATATAGTTATATTTCTTCTCCATTATGTAAACCTCTAATTTTAGTTAGTTTTGAGGAGAAGGATTTGGGACTGGTCTCCTATCTCCTGGACTACAACAACCAAATAAAGCCTTTTTTCCTGGCAATATCATTGCCTCAGTGATTGGCTTTCTGTGTAGTCAGGAGCAGGATCTAGACCAAACCCCTGGTGTTTCAGTAACACAGCCCTAACACATGTAACACAACAATGCTCAGGAAAAATAGGTATATCAAAAACTGTGGTTTGAGAGATCTGAAAGACAAACCTATTAATACATTAGATTTAGGTAACACATTAAAACCATATTAACTATATGTAGAAATGTATATCCAACAACAATAAATATTCCTTTAGTCAATTCATGGAAGATACCATAGACAAGGCCACAACAAAAGCATTAAAAAATCCTAAAGAATTAACATTGCATTACGATTATGTTCTTTGACCAGAATTCAATAAACTGAGAAATTCATGACAAAAGGACAGCTCTAAAAAATTCCTTATATTTAAAACCTATGATAAATATATCTTTTATTATAGAGGAACTCACAGGAAATTATGAAGTACTGAATGAAGTAAAAATGCTACATATTGGTATGTGTAAGACTCCAAGTGTTACAGGTAATTAGACATGAATGAGTGGGCAGGAGAGGGCTCTTCCCCCAACCAATGAGAATGTCAGGTGGTGGTTTGGCAATTATCACATTGCCTCCCTTAAAGTGATAAATTGGCAGCCGGCACCAGGGAGAGGCCGTTTCCTGGTGGTCCACACCTGTTGCACTAAAGTGTTGATTGAATGCAGAGGCCAGGCAGATGCAACTTCCTGAATATGTGCATTAAGAGACAAACTGGCAGACTATGACCTTTTGGGGGCACACTACTGGAAAAGGGAAGAAAGCCTCAGATGGACATGCCTGCAGCTTCTAAACACACCAAGCGTGCTCACTTCCCAAGGGTAAGGAAGGCACTGTACATGGGCAGCCCACCCTAAGGGAAGAATCATGAGAAAGAGGCCAGTCTATAAAGTCCTGGGATCAAGATTAAGCATTCCACTTGTTCTTTAAGCCACCAGCATGGGACTCTTCCAAGCGTACTTTCTTTTCTGTTCTAAAGCTGTTTAATAAACTTCCACTCCTGCTCTGAAACTTGCCTCAGTCTCTTTTACTGCCTTAAGCCTCTCAGCTGAATTCTTTCTCCTGAGGAGCAAAGAATAGATGCTGCTACAGACCCGTATGGATTGCCACCCATAACTCAAATACCTTCAACTTAACATATTTAATGCCATGAGACTTGGATATTTGCCACTATTAACAAAAGTAGAATTTAGAAATTGATGTCTTTGAGTACATTAAACCAAACACAAAGAACACTGAAAAAGAAAACATTAGCTGAACTCAAAACTGTAGAATAAGAGCAACAGAGTAAACACAGGAAATTAAAATAACAAATAAATGAACAAAAGTCACTGAAATAGGGAACAAAACCCACAAAAGTAGTTAACGAAATCAAAAATGAAAAAACTCTAATGAGAAAAAAAGCCTAATCTGAAAAAGAAAGAAGATAAAATTCCAATAAAATGAAGAACAAAAGAAAAAGAAATAATCATAACAACTATTAAAATAATAAAAGACATCACTCACAGGCACATATTAATTAGCAAAGTTATGCATTAAGCTGTTGCATTTTGTCCTTTTAGATTGTCAGCAATTACTCTTAGCAGAATAGGTTCTGTACCTGCAGTGTTTTGAGATTATCAAACGACTTTTTTCTCCCACAGTTTAACTTATTTTCAAGTCTAGAATACATGTGCAGGTAAAAGTGAAGTGATAATGGAAGTTTGAAGAGAAAGGATTTCTCTAAACTGAGAACTGTTTCAGTGATGTTATAGTTATACCACTCTCACACAAATGATAAGCTCTTCAGCGATCACCTGGGCAGTTTTACATCAGTTTCTTGGAATTTGGAAGACATAGGGCAAATACTTCGCTCTACCCTGGACAAATATTTTAAAGATGTGAGGCAAATATTTTAAAAATGTGAGACAATCTTTCAGATCCATGATGTCAAAGCCAAGAGACAATATTATATAACAGTCTTTATTTGTAAATTTTGAGGGGGCACTGGATGAATTTGTGTTTCCTATAGACTCCCTCATTCTAAGAGGATAGTTTGAAGGGGTGAGACAGGCCGAGTGATGGACTTTTTGTAGGATGCACACCAGAAATCAACAGCTTAAAAAAGAGTCATAACTTGCAGACCAGAGACAGAATGTTCCATACTAACAAACTGTACTTAGTGAATCACCAGCAGTGGATCCTTAGAAATGATCCTGAAGAAATGCCCTAAGTGCTCCACAAAATAGTCATCATCAGCCCCGAACCACATCTAAAGGCCATCAATAACAGATTATAATGGTATTGGTTAAGGAAAATCTTGCTTTTACCTCTCTCCATCTACCTTCTTCCCCCATCACTGGAAGAGCCAGTTAAAGTTCTGAAGAAGAAGAGAAACTAAGTCAGACTTTAGCTGGATGAGGCAGCAAGTTTCAGATGAAGTGAGATGGGATTGGACTTGACTTTAACTGTTAATATGTGAGTGTGTGTGACAAGAAAAAAGAAAGCAAAACTTCATTTAGAACAGTGACAAAATATTCAGAAGATTGCGTAAAGGTAGTGGTCAAGAAAAGACCAAGTTTCTTTTTTGCACCTTGCCAGGTCCAACTTACTCAATAAACCAAATATACCTATGTGAAACGAATATTTTTATTTTTTAAAAAACCCCCTACATGTTGTAGTTTGTGTCAGAATTTCCATCCTTTTTAAGGCTGATAATCCATTGTATGCATATACTATATATTGTTTAACCATTTCTTCTTTGATGGACATTTGGTTTGCTTCCCCCTCCTGGATATTGTGAATAATTCTGGAACAAATAGGTGCACAAATATCTCTTCAAGACCTTGCTTTCAATTCTTTTGAATATATACCCAGAACTGAAATTTCTGGATCATATGGTAATCCTATTTTTAATTTTTGAGGAACTGTCATACTTCTTTCTATAGCAGCTGTACTATTTTACATTCCTACCAACAGTATAGAGGGTTTCCAGTTTCTTCACATTCTTCCTAACACTTGTTATTTTCTATTTTATTTTTAATAATAGTCATCCTAAAGGATGGGAGTTTGTAGTTCATTGTGGTTTTGATTTGCATTTCCCTAATGATTAGTGATGTTGAGCATCTTTCCGTATGCCTCTTGTCATACAATATTTCTGATGATCAAAATCCTTATAAACAAATATTTCTATATATTATTAAAAAAAGAAGATGTAATATTGTTGCTATAAAATATATTACACAAAATTAAGGATAAACACTAGCATCTCAAAATAAACAGAATTAACATAAAAATAACTCAGGATAGTAACTAAAAATACTTCAATAATTTTAATGTAAATATAATTTAAAACATCAAGTCTTTAAAAATATCAAATTGATAAAACTTAAAAGAAATATTAATATTTAATATAACTGAGGACTTATTGAGAAATTCATATTCTTAAGTGATGCCACTGTTTTGACCCTTCTGGAATGAAGTATCTGTCTATTCATTTATCTGTCTGTCTGTCTCTCTCACTCTCCTGGATATATCACATCTATCTTAAATTTATAAAAATAAAGTATTTATTGACAATTTAATAGAGTCATGATAAAATGCAAATCATGAAGAAAAAAATGCATAAATTTAACTCTATCAAAATAGAAAATTCTAAAGACCATCAGCAAAATTAAGACAAGTAACAGACCAGTAGAAGGTTTTTGTAACAGAGATAACAAATGTTAAATATCCAAGATAAAGAATTTCCATACAATAATATGAAAGAGATAAATGAACCCATAGAAAATAAGTCAAGTCTTTGAATGGCTAATAAACACATGTATAAGATCTCTAGATTTATTAATAATAACTTACAAAATAAATTACGGTGAAATATCTTTCTGTTGCATCAGCTTGATAAAAATCTTATGACTATACCTAGCATTGGCAAGGAGAAAAGATATGAAAACTATTGTTTACTAATGATGAGAGTATTAATGAGACCAAAATGTTAAAACTACTTTGGCAGTATCAATTACATTTGCACAGGTGCATATATTAGTGCCAAAAATCCCATTTTAGGTATTACTATGAAAAAAAAGCCACAGATTAAGAATTCTACTTTAAAAAATAGTAATTAAAATGCAGGGAGGAGAGTGATTCGTAGCATGGGCTAGCGATGACCATAACCCATTTTCTTTACACATCAAAATTAGAAGCTTTACACAAAGTGACGAAGTAAATTCCAGGTATTTCTTTCTTTTCCCTACATGCACATACATGAATTCAGAAAGTCCTTGGTAGTCAACAGGATAGGGAAGGTATATACTAGAAGGAAGCAAACTTTGAAACAGAAAGTTGAAGATAAACATTTGAAAAGGTCAATCACATACATTTGTAAACAAGATGACTCACAATATTTATTCAGAAAAAAAGTGAATGTGACATTGAGGAGTTGTAAAGAGGTTAGAGGTAGTTGTTTAGCAGAGCAAAACATTGCCGTTAGCTGAGTACTTAACTGAACAGCTGACACAAATTTCTTCTGATTGTGTTGGGGCTGACTTTGCCTTGATATGTCCTTCTTGTACACAGGATGACAAAATAATTGTTTTAAATGTGGTATAATCTGTCCTAGTAATAAAAAAAATGAAAACAACCCTAAATCTCCATCAACAACAAGTGAATAGAGAAATAAATTTTAGACAATTCATATAATAGAATATTATATAGCATATAGAATAAACTAAAGCTTAGCAACTAGAGACCAATGCTTGAGTGTGGAATGGAAGTTTTTGTAGCTAAACAGGGCCCAATCCAGCACAGCATCTAAATATTGATGGATCAGGTGCCAGGTAAGAAAAATGCGATAGGTCTCTTAAAGCTGAGACATAAGTCAAATCATCTCTGTCCCCCATATTATGAAAGCACAACCTCAGACTGCAGCTGATCAGCAGGCAATAACTAGGATGGTTCGTAAGGTTTCAAGTGGCAAATATCATTTCAGTACTTTCTTCAGGATTTCAGGGTTTGGCTATCTTTGTTGTGGAGGTGAGTTTCTTACTTTGGAATTGTAATACTCGGATATTAGTAAGGTTGGTGTGCCCTGCTGTCAGCATACTGGACAAGCAGGTTAAGGCCAAGTAGCAACGTGGGCAGATCTCAGAGATGATAGTAAATGCACAAAAAGCATATTGTTGAACCATTGAGCAGTCGGAATTATTTATATGAATTATGCACATTTTAAAACACACAAAGTGGTTTATATTTTGTTATTTTGAGCATATTTAAGAGGAATATTCTTGGGATGATTAGTATCTGCTGATAGATTGTGTTTGCTTAATTATTCTAGACACTGAAATCAGAAAAAATGTTAAGCACATTTGGTTAAGTGGGTTTACTTATCATTGTGTCAAAACTAAAATAAATGATGTCTGGCTATAAAAATAAAAATAGCTACTTTTCTCTTACAGCATCTATGAGGTAGATCCACCAGATTTAGCTCCTTGGATAATGTATGGAGTCAGGGATTTGGAAGCTTGTTGTAGTAAAATACTGTCCTTATATGCCTTACCAATACCTTGCGAATTGACAATGTAGAAATAGTGGCTCTCACTCTCCTTTCAGTGTTTTCACAGACAACACAGTAGTCAGTGAAGACTAATAGAGATATGAAACTCTATGTCAGAGCCAAACAGACTATTCTGGAGGAGGCATTGTCTTCCAGGGATTTCTTGGGCGAGCTCTAGACATCAATATTTCCTTTTCATCTTGTGGCAGTAACTCAAAGACAGGGGAATCACTTAAATATTTATAGGAGCTACCTGCCTATGCTCATGCCTGGGCTGTCAACAGACTAAAGAGAAGACATGGGCCCTATCATCAAAGGCAGGGACTTTCAAAGAAAAAACAGCACACATTCTCATATATCTTTAATGGAAAAACAAATCATACATCTACAGAAGGTGTTGGCGTTGATGGGATGAAATGTTGAAATTCATTCATAGATGTGAAAATTTTTCCACTTCAGAAAAAAATGACACTGAGCTTCGCCAAGCTTCACATTAAATCTGTACCCATGACTTTCCTCACTAATTAGTCTTTTCCACCTAGAAAGCCACTGGTACAAGTCTTCAGATTGGCATCCCTATAGCTGCTTGAGCCTCACTGCAGGTGATCAGATCACAGGCAGCTATTTTCCTTGCCCTAACCCAAACCTACAAACCTCTGGCACAGCAATTCAACTGCAGAAAATGTGCCCCATTCCTTTTTTGAAAGATTCTTCTCTATGTCATCTAATAATGTAAGCTCTATTTTCCCATGATATTTATTTTGTCTTTAGATGTAATCAGGATTGTCAAAGGTTTTTATTTTTACAGCCAGATAGCCTATGTTCTGTGACAAGCTCTTCAATGAACCATTTGAGCTTATGTGACCTGCTTTCTGTTTCTTTTTCATCCCTCTAACTTTTAATAACTCATTTCCTACTTTCAGCTACTTTAGCAGTGCTATTTAAAACAGAATTCAACACTTTTCCACATTGTTTGCCAGTAGGCTCTTAAACTGGACCTTTAAAAATATGCTTTTGAGTCAGAATTTTACTAGAGTGCAATAATTATTCTTTCATCCTTGCTGCATTTTTATATTGTTGGGTAAATAAAGCAATAACTGTACAGAATGTTTATTAGTGATATAATTACCTATTGCCAGTAGCCAAACACTTGCTGAAAGCCACAAATTCCCCAAATGTATGTTAATTTACTAAATAGATGCACCAGTTCATAGATGTATGTATTAAATAAATACTAGCTTTTTGACTGGTTGATTCAGACTATATTTGTTTGCATATGTTTGTCCAAAAACTTTCCTGGTCAATTTAATCAGCCAACCAATTAGGTCAGTTGACAAAACTACCAACTGATGTGATTGCACATTTTGACTCACTGTATTGTCAAATTCATGGTATTAAAACAATAGGTTTTTTATCTTATATTTATGTTCCCCACCATACTAATAGCTTCATACTTAAT
This sequence comes from Cacajao melanocephalus, assembly GCA_963573385.1. Lineage (NCBI taxonomy): Eukaryota > Metazoa > Chordata > Mammalia > Primates > Pitheciidae > Cacajao > Cacajao melanocephalus. The sequence continues at coordinate 97,402 of CAUYLG010036297.1, forward strand.
TTGATCATGGCTAGATGTCCTTGGAGCTATTCAGTCCTCCTCCAACTTGATTCTGAGCAACTGAAAAACCAATCATTGTAATTAATTCTAAATCTTGTTTTCATTTCACCATCTCATGCTTCATATTATTTTTTTCTTACTGCAATTGTTTCTGTATCTATTTTATGAAGTTTAACATTTCCATCTTCAGATTCAGGTCTTAATCTCCTGCAGAAGACTTGGAACTATTGCCTTCATTTGTAATGATCTATGTGTTTTAGACTTACTTATTCACAGATTAAAACTTTTTTATTGTGGTCAGATTTTCATATTTTTAACACCTTGATTTCTGCATTTAGCATTCTTTAGTCCCGTTTAATTTAATTAACAGAATTAATTCAATTTTAATAGTTACTACTTTTTCCATGTGTCCAATATTATGTTAAACAAGTGAAAGAAATGAAAAAGACAATTCTTTTCCTTGTGGAGTTTGTGATCTGGTTAGAGAGAAATGTGGGGAAAAACAAAACAAAACAACCACCACCCACACAGATAATTCCAACACAGAGCAGTAAGAACTATGAGAGCAGAATCTCAGAAGGCAGGCAGAGGGGCAGTGTGCAAAGGTGATCAAGAACACTGGCTCTCACATCCAACTATCTGATCCTGTAATGACATCATCACTGGAAATTATGTGGCTATGGAGGAAATTCCTTTCCTTTTTCAGGCCTCTGGTTCCTTATATTTTAATTTAGGATACCTATAGGACTTCCTTCATTGAATTGTTGTGAGAAGATAATGAAATGATACATATCCAATACTTAGGCTAATTCCTGACACATAAAATGTAGTCAATATGTGGTGTTGTTATTAAAATATAATTATTGTTACTAGTTGCCCCAAGTTCAGAAAGTAGAGAGAAAAGATGATTTAGCATAACTGGCAGACTGCCATTTGGGTAAATGAGAATAAGGCTGTGAGCTGTGAGATGTGGCTCTCAATTCAACAGAAATTGGCACAGGCCAAAAGAGTTTTCAAAATAAGACTTCACTGGAGCTTATGCCCAGACATAAGGGAGGCAGCGAGAGAGAGAGAGAGAGACAGAGAAAGAGAGAGAGAGTGAGAGAGAGAGACAGAGAGAGACTCAGAAGAAGAGAGAATTCCTTGACTGGGTAGGGCTTTTTTTTAATTAGGCAAAGCATGGGAATTGACATCAGGAGTAGGGTGTTCAGGATGAGCTGGTTAAAACACATGAGAGGTGAGGTATATAGGTATGTAGGTCCGCATTATCTGGTTGCAATGCTTATCTTGAATAATGGGCCACTTGATGATCTGATCTGCAGGCAAAAAGGCTATAAATCAATGTTCAGCGTTCCTGTCTGAAGTGGGACACACTGGAACATCGATTTTCTCTTAAGGCCACTTCCTGGAATTCTTCGAGGAAAAGGCATGGTTAAACATTACGGCATCAGTGAGGTAGTGGTGTGAGTTTTGTGATCAGTGGGAATGCATGAAAGAATGCTTTAGTGGGGATGAGTTGCAACCAAGTCCTGTTCCTACTCTGTTTCAAAGTGAGCAGATTTAAATAGTTTTTCTCCCCCACCTAATTCAGGTTAGACATTTAAAAACATGCTCTCACAGATCTTAGTATTTATTATTATTATCATTTTGAGACAGAGTTTCACTCTGTTGCCCAGGCTGGAGTGCAGTGGCCTGATCTCGGCTCATTGCAACCTCTGCCTCTGGGGTTCAAGCAGTTCTCCTGCCTTAGCCATGTGAGTAGCTGGGATTACAGGAGCCAGCCACATGTTTGGCTAATTTGTACATTTCTAGTAGAGACGAGGTTTTGCCATTTGCTCAGGATAGTCTTGAACTCCTAGCCTCAAGTGATCTGCCTGCCTCAGTCTCCCAAAGTGCTGGGATTACAAGTGTGAGCCACCACATCTGACTGTATTATTTGTATTATAGTGTTACTAATATTATTTAAATAACTACAATCATAAAGCAATATAAATCTTTAATACTTATAAAACTATAACATGAAAATCAAAGCAAATATCCCTTTTTGGGGCCTGATTTGTTTTGATTTGCCTTGATTTATTCTTGAGTCTACAGAGTGCAAATAGATAATTTTATTCTATTTTTCACCATTGCCTTTATTATAAACAGACCACATGGGATTTTTTTGTTCAGTTCTTGGATAGCATATTGGGCCTAATTTTTTCAGTTACTTGCAGGTGTTGAAAATAATTTCATTTTTTAGCTACTAGAAAATCCACTGCAACCTTAATCAAATGACCAAAGATAACATCAAGGTAATGGAACAAAATAAAATTATGTACCACAGTTACAGTAGGTAGGTAGTAAGACATGAGCAGAACTGGAGAGGGCTCTCTTACTCTGTGCCACCAGGAATGTTAGGCAACCATCAGGTGATGGGAAGGAAGTTGTTACACTGTTTCTCTAAAATAATAATTGGTTGCAGCCTGTGCCAGGAAAAGGCAGTCTCCCAATAGAAAATACCTGAAACTGGTGATTAGCAGTTTTCCAATATGATCTTGTGAGTTGGGCGAGTGGGTTCAAACATGTGTATTATAAGGCAAAATGGCAGAGTTTAACTGATATATGACCTTCTAGCGACATTTGACTGGTAAGGAAAGACACCTGAAGTAAGCGTGTGTACAACTCCGGTTAACACACTGTGTTTGCGGCCCCTTCCAAATGCTAGCAGGCCACTGTGCATGCAGACAGCCCACCCCCTAAGAGAAGAATCAGGGAAGAAGGAACAAAAGACCCTGGAAGCACATAAAACCCCAAGTCAAAAAGTCAAACCCTGCACTTGATCTCTCAAGTCACCCACTTTGTCTTCTTCCAGGTGTACTTTACTTCCTTTCATTCCTGCTCTAAAGTTTTTAATAATCTTTCACTTCTGCTCTAAAACTTGCCTCTGTCTCTCCTTGTGCCTTAAGTGCCTCAGTCAAATTCTTTCTTCTGAGAAGGCAAGTGTTGACGTTGCTGTGGACCCATATAAATTCATCGGTGGTAACACCACCTTAGACACACTAAGAAAAACATAGTGTCTCTTCCATGATATTCTTGCCAAAGATACATTCAAGATTACTTGAATCTTATCACAAGGAAGCATGATACAAACTCAAATTGTCAGGCAATCCATAGAACAACTGTCCTATAATTTTCTAAAGTATGAGGAACATGACAGCTAACTGCAATCTGCATTCCTGGATGAAATCTTTTTACTATAAATGATTTTATAGGGACAACCACAAAAATTAAGTGGAATGAGAGGATTTGATGCTAGCAATGTGTCAGTATTAGTTTTCTGATTTTGACAGCTGCATTATAGTTATATATAAAAAGTCCCTGCTTATAAAAAATAGCATTTGGTGCTATCTTTCCCTGCTTCATAGCCTGATACTCACCTCTGCTGCTCCTATTTCTTCTGAGCGTGGGACATGGGAAAAGGTATTTAGGAGGAAAGGACAGCCTTACCTGACTGGTTTTCTTGAAATCTGGTCATACGTCCCATCTGTTATAGTAGAATCCACATTTAAAAAAAAATTTCCCTTGTGGGTCACCTTATAAACCTTTGAGGATATACCACAGAGATTTGCACAGTAATATTCCCTGATGCTGATAATGTGTACTCCAAAGAAGCCAAAACCATACTCTTAGGAACTACACCTCTGTAGTATTTTTAGCAGGGTTTGTTCAATGACATAGTAACTTCTAAGTATCCATTGAGTCCTGGGAAAATTCATCACCTTCACTCTGTCAAACTCTAGATTTTTCAGATTTCCTAAATTATGCTGTCTACCCTACAGAGCAAGTAATATGGAGCCCCAACCAATCTGTAACCTTCAGATTTACTGTAAGTGGTTCTAAGTACCTGTCTCTCTCTAAGAGTCTCCCCAAAATTTCAGAGACATTTCCAGTGTTTTGCTCAAATCTTTTGATTAGGATATAATGTTTTGCCACTTATCTAGCATCTAATTAGAAAATAAGAGGCTTCAACCCAAAAAATATCTAAGACACATCTCAATCAATTTAGAAGTTTATTTTGCTAAGGTTAAGGATATTCCCAGAAGAAATAAACACAGAATGACAGAAACAGTCTGTGGTCTGTGTCTTTCTCCATAGGTAATTTTGAGGGCTTCAATATTTAAAGGGTGGCAAGGCACGGTGGCTAATGCCTGCCTAGACCAAGGCAGGCAGATCACTTGAGGTCAGGATTTTGAGACCTGCCTGGACATGATGAAAACCCATCTCTACTATAAATACAAAGATTTAGCTGTGCGTGATGGTGCATGTCTGTGATCCCAGCTTCTCGGGAGGCTGAGGCGTAAGAATCACTTGAACCCGAGAGGCAGAGGTAGCAGTGAGCTGAGATCATGCCACTGTACTCCAGCCTGGATAACACAGCCAGACTGTCTCAAAAACAACAAAAAAATAACAATAATTAGAGGAAAAGTGGAGAGGTAACAGGGAGAGTATGGTAATTCACATATTGTGAGATAAAAGTAGCGGGTGGGGAATGGTCAATTATGTATTTGTCTCATACTTTACATAAGATATGGAAATATTTAACTTTTATCTATCTATTAACTTGTGGAAATATTTAACCTTTTATCTATAGTTATCTGCTTAGGAACAAAAGGAAAGGCGACTTTTTGCAGGACTCAGCTTTTTAAATCTATAGCTAACTGCTTAAAAATAAAACAAAGACAGCTTTTGCATGACTCAGCTTTCACCTTAGTAGTTTTCTTTTGGGATCGTGAATTGGGGGCTCAAGTTTTTATTTCCCTTTTGCAAGGTCAATATTGCATTCTGGAAAATATTGCCACCATTATCACAATGGGACTGTATCACTCTCTTGTTATTTTTTAACTCTGTCATTTCTTTTATTTGACGACATTACACAGGCAAAACAACAGGGACAGAAAACAGATCAGTGGTTGTCAGGGTGTAGAGGTTAGAGGAGAGGTTGATCACAAAGAAGCAATGAGACGTTTTGGGGAGTAATGGGACTATTCTTGTTACACAACTGTGTGTGCTTACACAACTGTGTATGTTAATAAAACTTTTAGAACTGTATAATACAAGGGTAAATTTTATTATAGGTAATTGTACCTTAATTTCTAAAATGAAGAAAAATCAACCAATTCAAAATAGGGGGAGATTTAGAATGTGTAATGAGGAATTAAGTTAAATGCCAAATGCTGGGCAATACAAGCCTCCATCTCTGTTTCCCCTAGAAAATAGCAAATGAATTCTATGTTGAACATTATGAGTTTTAAAATGGTTCTCTTTAAATAGACTTGTAACTAAATTTTGAGTGCTATCTTTAAGGTTGGTGCGAGGAAAAAGAGAGTTTGCCCATAGGGGACAGCCAATATATAGACAATGTAGTACATTTTAAAATGCAAATTAAATTGAATTGTCATTTCTCCCCTATTATAGTGGCAATTTCAATATTATCTGAAGATTAAAAATGAGCCAAAAGACAATAGACAGATACTTTCAAAATTCAGAGGAAATTGTTTTCCACCTAAAATTTTTAAATATTATTTTTTATTTCAGGAGCTTTTGAAGTACAAGTGGTTTTTGCATATATGGATGAATTGTTTAGTGGTAAGTCTGAGGTTTTAGTGTACCTGTCACTAAAGTAGTGTACATTGTACCCTTATCTAGTGTTTTATCCCTCACTGCCCCTCACATTCTCCCTCTTTTGAGTCGCCATAGCCCTTTATATCTCTCCGTATGCCTTCATGTTCCCATAGTTTAGCTTCCACTTGTGAGAACAGATGGTATTTGGTTTTCCATTCCTGAGTTACTTCACTTAGAATAATGGCTTCTGGCTACATCCATCCACGTTGCTGCGAAATATACTATTTAGTTCCTTTTTAATGGCTAAGTAGTATTCTGTGGTGTATATATACCATATTTTCTTTATCCACTCATTGGTCAATGGGCGTTTAGGTTGGTTCAATATGTTTGTTATTGTGAATTGTGCTGCAGTAAACATATGTGTGCAGATGCCTTTTGATGTAATGACTTTTCCTCTGGGCAGATACCCAATAATAAGATTGCTGCATTGGGTAGTATATTTTCTTTTAGTTTTTTAAGAAATCTCCATATGGTTTTCCATGGAAGTTATACTAACTTACATTCCCACCAGCAGTTTATAAGTGTTCCCTTTTCACCATATCCACATCAATGTCTACTGTTTTTTGACTTTTTACAATAGCCAGTCTTGAAGGAGTAAGGTGGTATCACATGGTGGTTTTAATTTGCATTTCCCTAATAATCAGTGATGCTGAGCATTTTTTCTTAGGTTTGTTGAACACTTGTTTATCTTTTATTGAGAAGTGTCTATTCATGTCCTTTGCCCACTTTTTGATGGGATTCTTCTTGCTTATTTGTTTGAGTTCCTTGTACATTCTGGATATTAATCCTTTCCTGGATTCATAGTTTGCAATTTTTTTCCTTACTGTGCTTTGTCTGCTTATTCTGATGATTATTTGTTTTGCTGTACAGAGCTTTTAAGTTTTATTAGGTCTTATTTATTTTTGTTATTGTTGCATTTCCTTTTGGAGGTTTTAGTCATTAATTCTCTGCCTATGCCAATGTCTAGAAGAGTTTTTTCTAAGTTATCTTCTTGAGTTTTTATGGGTTTTTGTCATAGGTTTAAGTCTTTGATCCATCTTGAGTTTATTTTTGTGTAAGGTGAGAAATAGGGATCCAGTTTCATTCTTCTACATGTGGCTAGCCTATTTTCCCAGCACAGTTTATTAAATAAAGTGTTCTGTCCCGAGTTTTTTTGTTTGTTTGGTTGGTTTGTTGGAGATCAGTTGATTGTATTTGGATTTATTTCTGAGTTCCCTATTCTGTTGCATTGATTTGTATGTCTACTTTTATACCAGTACCATGCTGTTTTGGTAACTAAAGCCTTGTAGTATAATTTAAAGTCCAGTAATGTGATGCCTCTGAATTTTTCTTTTTGTGTAGGATTGCTTTGGCTATTGTTTTTTTGTTGTTGTTGTTCCATATGAATTTTGTAATTGATTTCTCTAATTCTGTGAAATATGATATTGGTATTTTCATAGGAAATGCATTACATCTGTGGACTCCTTTGGGCAATATGATCATTTTCACAATATTGATTCTTGTAATCCCTGAGCATGGGACATGTTTCCATTTGTTTGTGTCATCTATGATTTATTTTAGCAGTGTTTTGTAGTTCTTCTTGTATAGACTTTCACCTCCTGTCAAAGGGTATTATTTTTTTTGCAGCTGTTGTAAAAAGGATTGAGTTCTTAATTAGATTCTCATCTTTGCCATTGTTGGTGTTTCACAGTGATACTGATTTGTGTACATCAATTCTGTAATCTGAGACTTTACTAAATTTGTTTATCAAATCTAGGAGTCTTTTGGATGAGCCTCTAGGGTTTTCCAGGCATATGATCATATCATTGGTGAACAATGATAATTGTTGACTCCCCCTTTTCAATTTGGATGCACTTGATTTCTTTCTCTTGCCTGATTGTTCTGGCTAAGACTTCCAGTACTATGCTAAAAGTGGTAAAAGTGGGCATCTTTGTCTTGTTCCAGTTCTCAGAGGGAATGATTTCAACTTTTCCCTATTCAGTATGATGTAGGCTGTGGGTGTCCCATATGTAGATTTTATCATTTTGAGGTAGGTCCCTTTTATGCCTAGTTTGTTGAGTGTTTGTGTCACAAAGATATACTGGACCAGGCTCATGCCTGTAATCCCAGCATTTTGGGAGGCTGAGGCGGGTGAATCACATGAGGTCGGGAGTTCAAGACCAGCCTGACCAACATGGAGAAACCCTGTCTCTACTAAAAATACAAAATTAGTTGTGCGTGATGGAACATGCCTGTAATCCCAGCTACTCTGGAGTCTGAAGCAGAAGAATCACTTGAACCTGGGAGGTGGAGGTTGCAGTGCGCTGAGATTGTGCCATTGCATTCCAGTCTGGGAACAAGAGTTAAATTCCATCTAAAAAAAAATACTGAATTTTATAGAATGCTTTTTCTGCATATATTGAAATCATCATATGGTGTTTTTTTTTTTTATTCTGTTTATGTGATGTAACTACATTTATTGACTTGCATATGTCAGACCATCCCTGCATTCCTGGGATGAAACCTACTTGATCATGGTATATTATCTTTTTGAGGTACTGTTGAATTCGGTTAGCTAGCATTTTTATTGAAAATTTTTGTATATATGATCATCAGAAATGTTGGTTTTCTTTTGATGTTATATGCTTTTCTGGTTTTGGTATCAGGTTGATACTGACTTCATAGAATGAGGAAGGACTCCCTCTTTCTCAATATTTTGGAATAATTTCAGTAGAGTTGGCACCAATTATTCTTTGACTGTCTGGAAGAATTCAGCTGTGAATCCAGCTGGCCCTGGGCTTTGTTTGTTGTTGTTGTTGGCAATTTTTAAATTACCGATTCAATCTCACTGTTTGTTATTGGTCTGTTCAGAGTTCCTATTTATTCCTGATTTAATTTAGGAGGGTTGTATATTCCCAGGAATTTATCCATTTCCTACAAATTTTCTAGTTTGCCTGTATTAAGGTGTTGATAGTAGCCTCAAATGATGTTTTGTATTTGTGTGTTGTTGCTTATAATGTCTCCAATTCCATTTCCAATTGAGATTGTTTGAATCTTCAATCTTTTTTTGGTTAACCTTGGCTAATGCTCTATCAAATTTGTTCATCTTTTCAAAGAACCAGGTTTTGTTTCATTTATCATCTGATCTGTATTTTTCTTTGTTTCAATTTTATTTGGTTCTGCTCTGATTTTTGTAATTTTTTTTCTTCTGCTAGCTTTGGCTTTAGATTGTTGTTTCTCTAGTTCCTTGGGGTGTGGCATTAGGTTGTTTATTTGTGACCTTTCAGACTTTTTAAAACTTTCAGTAGTTTTTTTAGGAACAGGGGTTTTTGGTTACATGGATAAGTTTTTTAGTGGTGATTTCTGAGGTTTTGATGTACGCATCACATAAGCAGTGTACATTGTACCCAAAGTGCAGTTTTTTATACCTCATCCACCTCCCAAATTCTCTTCTGAGTGCCCAAAGTCAATTTTGTCATTCTTATGCCTTTGCATCATCATAGGTTAGCTCCCACTTATGAGTGAGAACATATGATATTTGATTTTTAGTTCTTTAGTTACTTAACTTAGAATAATCATCTCCAACTCCATCCAAGTTGCTGCAATTGGAATTACTTCATTCCTTTTTATGGCAGAGTAGTGTTCCATGGTATACATATACCACATTTTCTTTATTCATTCATTGGCTGATGGGCATTTAGGCTGCTTTTATGTTTTTACAGTTGCAGATTGTGCTGCTATAAACATGTATGTGTGAAGAGTCTTTTTCATATAATGACTTATTTTTTGTAGAGTAGATGCCCAGTAGTGGTATTGCTGTATTGAAAGGTAGTTGTACTTTTAGTTCTTTAAGGAATCTTCATACTGTTTTCCATAGTGGTTGTACTGGTTTTCATTCCCACTAGCAGTGTAAAAGTGTTCCTTTTTTTACAACATCTGTTTTTTTTTTTAAATTATGGCCATTCTTGCAGGAATAAGTTGATATCTCATTGTGGTTTTACTTTGCATTTCTCTGATAATTAGTGATTTTGAGCAGTTTTTCATATGTTTGCTGGCCATTTGTATATCTTCTTTTCAGAATTATCTACTCATGTCCTTTGCCCACTTTTTGATTGGATTTTTTTTTTTCCTCTTTGCTGATTTGTTTGAATTTCTTGCAGATTCTGGATATTAATCCTTTGTCAGATGCATAGTTTCTGAATATTTTCTCCCACTCTTTGGGTAGTCTGTTTGCCCTGCTGATTATTTCTTTAATTGTGCAGAGTATTTTAGTTAATTAGGTCCCATCTATTTGGTTTTGTTTTTGTTGCATTTCCTTTTGTGCTCTTTGTCATGAAATCTTTGCCTAAGCCAAAGTCTAGAAGAATTTTTCTAATATCATCTTCTAGAGTTGTTGTGGTTTCAGGTGTTAGATGTAAGTCTTGGATCCATCTGGAGTTGATTTTTGTATAAGGTGAGAGAAGAGGATCCAGTTTCATTCTTCTCCATGTGGTTTGCCAATTATCCCAGCATCATTTATTGAATATGGTGCCCTTTATCCCATTTATGTTTTTGTTTGCTTTGTCAAAGATCAGTTTGCTGTATTTGGCTTTATTTCTACGTTCTCAAATCAGTTCCATTTGTCTATGTGCCTATTTTTATACCAATGCCATGCTATTTTGGTAACCATAGCCTTGTAGTATAGTTTGAAAAGTCAGGCAATGCCATGCATGCAGATTTGTTGTTTTTGTATATTCTTGAGTTGGCTATGCAGGCTCTTTATTTGTTTCATGTTAATTTTAGGATGGTTTTATCTAGTTCTGTGAAAAACATTGATAATATTTCAATGGGAATTGCACTGAATCTGTAGGTTGCTCTGGGCAGTATGCTTATTTTCACAATATTGATTCTACTGATCCATGAGCATGGGATGTGTTTCCATTTGTTTGTGTCATCAGTGATTTCTTTCAGCAGTGCATTGTAGCTTTTCCTTGCAGAAATCTTTAACCTTTTTTGGTTATGTTATCCCTATGTATTTTATTTATTTATTTTCTTGCTGCTGTTGTAAAAGTGATTGAGTTCTTAATTCAATTTGGAGCTTCATCATTGTTGGTATAGAGCAATGGTACCAATTTGTGTATATTGACTGTGCATCCTGAGACTTTATTAATTTTGTTTATCAGATCCAAACACTTTCTAGATGAATCTTTTGGGTTTTCTAAGCATATAATTATATCAGTAGCGAACAGCAATGATTTATCTTCCTCTTTACCAAATTGAATGCCCTTTATTTCTTTCTCAGGTCTGATTGCTCTGCCTAAGACTTCCCATATTATGTTAAATAGAAGTCGTGAAGATGGGAATTCTTGTCTTGTTCCAGTTCTCAGAGGGAATGCTTTCAACTGTTCCCCATCCAGTGTAATATTGGCTGTGGGTTTGTCATAGATAGCTTTTATTACCTTGAATTCACTTCTATGCCAGTTTTGTAAGGGTTTTAATCATAGAGGGATGCTGGATTTTGTCAAATGCTATTTCTGCATCTATTGACATAATAATATATATTTTTTGTTTTAATTTTGTTTATTTGATGTATCACATTTATTGGAGAGTATGTTAAACCATCCCTGCCTCCTTGTTATAAAGCCCACTTGATGATGATGTATTTTTTTTAATATGCTGATGGATTTATTTAGTTATTTATTTAGTTCTGCTCTGATTTTTTAATTTCTTTTCTTCTCTGGGTTTGGGTCGTTCTTCTTTCTCTAGTTCCTTGAAGTGTGACATTAGATTGTCTATTTGTGCTCTTTCAGATGTTCTAATGCAGGTATTTAATGCAATGAACTTTCCTCTTAGCACTGCTTTTGTTGTATCTCTGAGGTATTGATAACTTGTGTCACTCTTATTATTCAGATCAAATAATTTTTTTAATTCCATTTTGGTTTTATTGTTGACCCACAGATCATTCAAGAACAGATTATTTAATTTTGATGTATTTGTGTAAATGTGAGAGCTCCTTTTTGAGTCCATTTTCAGTTTTAATTCACTGTGGTTTTAGAGGATGCGTGATATGATTTTGATTTTTTAAAATTTATTGGGACTTTTTTCGTTGCCTGTTATATGATCTACCTTGGAAAATGTTTCATGTGCTAATGAGAAGAATGTGTTTTCTGAAGTTCTTGCATATAATATTCTGTAGATATCTGTTAGGTTCATTTGTTCTAGAGCATAGTGGAAGTCATTGTTTCTTTGTTGACTTTCTGTTTCAATAATCTTTCTAGTGCTGTCAGTGGAGATTTGAATCACTGACTATTATTGTGTTACTTTCTACCTCATTTGTTAGATCTCATAGTAATTATTTTATAAATTTGGGAGCTCTAGTGTTAAGGTGATATAAATTTAAGATGGTGATATCTTCTTACTGGATTGCTTATTTTATCATTATACAGAGACCTTCATTGCCTTTTTCTTCTTCTTTTTTTTTTTTCTGTTGTTGCTTTGAAGTGTTTTTATCTGATATAAGACAGATATAAGAATATCTGCTCCTGCTTGCTTTTAGTTTCCATTTGCATGGAATATCTTTTCACATTCCTTTACTTTTAGTTTATATGAATCTTTATATGTTAGGTGAGTCTCTCAAAGACAATAGATATTCAGTGTGTGTTTTAAAAAAATCCATTCAGTTAATCTGTGTCTTTTAAGTGGGGCATTTAAGTCACTTACATTTAATGTTAATACTGAGAAGTGACTTATTGTTTTAGTCATTATCTTCATTATTACCTAGATATTTTGTTTTCTTTATTGTGTTCTTGTTTATAGGCCCCATTAGTTTATGTTTTCAAGAGGTTCTATTCAGGTGAATATTGATGTTAAGTTTCAGTATTTAGAACTCCTTTTAGAATTCTTTTAGGGCTGGTCTAGTAGTGACAAATATCCCCCAGCATTTATTTGTCTGAAAGTGAATTTATTGCTTCTTCATTTAGGATGCAGTTTTGCTGGACAACATTTTTTCTTAAAAATGATATAGAAAACTTGCTGGTAGATATATGTGAGATGTGCTGTTTTTGTCTACTAATCATATTTACATAAGGAACATGAAAATATTGGAGTTCAGAAACCAGTACCCCAATATATAGCATTTTAACATGCTGAACTGAAGAAGAAATCTCAAGGTCTCTTTGACCTTCCCCTCCTCCCCGCAGTCTTTCCCAAAGAAGCTGAAGTTCCTTTATCTGCTTAAAATTCAGACTTACCACAGAAAACAACAGTTTTCTTATCTTTCCTGTATGATCAAACCTGTACTCACACCTCAGCGGATCATTTTTCAAAATAATGACCATCTCCAAAGATCAATTGTTTAAATTCCAAAGAGAACTATTTACAAGTTCCCTGATCTAATCACTTCCCCCAATAATTGCTTATAGCCCCTCAGTAGAATTCCTCATTCCACTTCTCCCTCTCAATAGAACTCCTCTTCTCCTCATCCCATAACCTGTTTTACCAGAATCCAAGACCCCATTCCTTCTGTAACCTCAAGATGGTATTAAGATATAAGCTTCAGTAACCTTATCAGAAAGTTGGGTCTTCATTTTGAAGGCTCCTGTATACAGAAGTTAAATGAGATTTTATGTTTCTTCTTCTGTTAATCATTCTGCCACATGCCATTGACTTTCAGTGACATTTTAGGGGTCTAAAAGCATATGTTTGCCACATAATACCTCAAACTTCATACTTATGTTAGAAACACAAGGTGAGCTTAGTTATCACTGGATATCTTAACACAGTGTCTAGAAGTTTTAAAAAAGTGTTCTTGAAATGTTTTCACATATTGTTATATGTAAATTTTTGATGCTGTAAAAGAAGGAGAACTCAAATATAAGTTTTCTCAGCAAGGCAATTACTTCTATAGAAGGATGCGTCTCACAGACAGAGCAATTGCGAACACACACCTGAATAGGGGAGAGGAAGGGGTTCTTATCCCTAATGCAGGGAATCCCTACTTCTGTGTCTTTCCCTTATTGACTAGGTTTCAACCACACAGTCTAAGCTAATTCCAATTGGCTATTTTAAAGAGAGCAGAGGTATGAGGTACAGTGGCAGCATCAGTGGTTTGGTAGGAAGAAAGGTTATGGAATAGGTAACTGAAGGTGACTCAGGCCAGAGCAGGTGACCAGGGATGATTCAGGTCAAAGCAGGTGGTCAGGGGTGACTCAGGTCAAAGCAGGTAACTTGGATGAGTCAGGACAAAGTAGGTGATCAGGGTAACAGATGCGAACTACTGCTTAGAACTGGTGTAAAATGTTGTTTGCTGAAACGATGAGGAAGTTAAACTTTAAAATGGAGGAAAATAACTGAACATACTGACATACTGATTATTTGAAGAGAAATTTAGAATTCATTGTATCCAACATTGTTAACATCAATAGAGTGACTGACCTTAGAGTGTGTCTTTCCAGCTTACAGGTTCGTAGAAGCATGTGGAAGAAAAGAAAAAGAGGTAAAAACAACCTCCATGTCCCCTGGCAGTTGCTTCTTTATCAGTTGTTGCTCTCAAATGCTCTGGCACCAGATGAAGATTTAACTGAATATATCAAGGTTCTCTGGGACCATATTTTCTATTTCACTGTATTCTTCACAGTTTCACACATTGATGCATATATAGATGTCTAGTAGGCTCATGATGTTCAGATAAATGCTGAATATAGCTCATCAAGTTACTGAGAGGATAAGAAGGAAATTTTATGTGAGTTCCTGGCTCAAATTTTCGTGAGTATAATAAATAAACAATGAAAAGAATACTGAATAATCTCAATTGAATTTATTGCTTGTTTTTCTGAACCTCACATGGAGAAGTTTGTCCAGAAGAGATAATTTTATAATTTATTCAAGCCAATAAGAAATCAAAGGTTTCTCTCTCAGCAACATAACTCAGGGTATAGAATCTTCTGATTCAAATCTCTTAGGTTATACACCAAGGTGCCACAGCTTTTTATTTGCAATCTACAATCTTAATTTTGACAGTCTATGATTTGTAACCATGCTGTGCAGGATGAAATAACATTGTGTACCCCTTATCCTCAAGGGTGCAAAGAGAGGAAATGACTGCTTACTAGTATGTTCACCTCAAGAATTTACAACTATTTTAATAATAACACTACCATCAAAATTTCCAGGAAATACCTTGTATGCTTGCTGTATTTTATTTCCTATTTTTCCTAGAAAGTGGAGATCAGGGTGGAGGCACAGAGGGGAACAAAATAGAGTAAATATGGAAAGCATAGATTTAAGAAAATGAACAAAGAGAAGAGAAAATATTATTATATTCATAAGACTTTATTCTTTGCTTTATATCCTAAATTATACCACTTTTAGGTTAGGGATTACAGATATTGCAGATTCTCAAGTATGGGTCTGTACTCTGTTTTCACACTGCTGTAAAGAACTACCTGAGACTGGGTAATGTATGAAGAAAAAAGTTTAATTGATTCACAGTTCTGCGTGTTTAACAGGAATATGACTGGGAGGCCTCAGGAAACTTACAATCATGGCAGAAGTGCAAAGGGGTTGCAAGCATGTCTTACAATGGTGGAGCAAGAGACAGAGAGCACAAAGGAGAAGTGTCATACACTTTCAAACAACTCTTGTGAGAACTCACTATCACAGAAACAGTAAGGTGGAAGTGTGCCCCTATGATTCAATCACCTCTCCCAGGCTCCACCATGGACATGTGGGGATTACAATTGGAGATGAGATTTGGGTGGGGACACAGAGCAGAACCATATCAGTCTGTATTAGTCTGTTCTTACACTGCTTTTAAGAACTATCTGAGACTGGGTAATTTATGCAGAAAAGAGATTTAATTGACTCATAGTTTTTCAGGCTATACAGGAGGCATGGCTAGGGAGGCCTCAGGAAACTTGCAACATTGAGGAAGGTGGAGAGAAAGCGAGAACCTTCTTCATAGGGTGACAGGAGAGAGAGAAAGCAAAAGGAGAAGTGTCACATACTTTTAAAACATCAGATCTCTTGAAAACTCAGTATTATGAGAACAGCAGAGGGGATATTCACCCCATGATCCAATCACCTCCTACCAGGTCCCTCCCCCAACACTAGGAATTACAATTCAACATAAGATTTGGGTGGAGACACAGAGCCAAATCATATCAGGGTCTGAGGCCTAATTTCTGGAAATGGAGGAAAGTATACTAAGATCATCTGACCAAAAGTTGTCTTAATGTCTTTGCACTGTGATTATTTTGTTTGGAATTGAAATATTCCTTTTCCCGGCACACATATATATGTTATTCTGTCATCCTGCACTATGAGCATCTGATTTGAAGGTATCTGGGGTTGCTTCATACAATTCCATCACTTTGTGGAACAACAGCAAGATGTCTGGCAATAGTTTTTGAACAATCAGATATGATCAGCTTGAGATACTCCAAAAGAGGTTGAAGTTTGAATTAGTTTTGTGAAGGAAAACATGTATATCTTTAAAAGGGTTGCTTAAATTTACTCTTAAGAGATTAATCTCATTTCACATTCTTCCTTGAGCCACATAAATTTGTTCTGTAAGAAGGACCTTTACCAGAAGCATTGGTAACTATGGCTCTCTTTTTTCCTTTGGCCATATGTTTTCTTATCTTGTAAGTTATTAGCTCTATCCAGTGAATCAGGGAGAACACAGAAATGCATTCAATTAATTTCTTATCTCAAAGGCATCAATCCGCAGTTTGTTACATCCATAACATAGTCGGCAGTGCCTTTTATGAAGGCTGACTGCCATTTCTGAGACAGCACAAATTTAACCTGAGTGATTGGACAGGTTTTCTTGACGACATGGTTGATTTCCAAGGGGATTTATATTTTGAGCAAGAACATGGTTTTGAGAAATGGTAGAAGAGGTATGTTGGAGTAGATTTACTTTACAAACTTTCTCAAAATCCATTTTTATATCAGTGTGTTTCAAAGCAAATGCCACTTTACATAGTAATAGAACTCTTTTGATGTGTAAAACATTTTTGTGATTAATGGTCTTAAATTATAATTAATTTGACATATATTGTTGATTACATGCTATATGCCAGATACTACGCTAGACATTGAAGTTCCAAAATAAAATGTGTGTTCTTGCTTCAGAGATGAGAATGTGCATCGTAGGGTGGCTGATTATAAAACTAGTATAATAAAATAAGGTATATGTTATGTGTTGCTATGTGACTGTGTTCAAAGGGCACTGAGAAAAGAACTAATGGCATACATCTTAAATGTTATGTTCCTTTGTTATGGAAGAAGATTAAAAATAAGCAATGGCTAGGATTGGTGACAACATAGCAATTGTGACATGAAATAGGTATCACAGTTACACTGGAAGCATAATAATTTAGTACTCAATTGATAAAATGACTTTACACTTTCACAATGTATTATCTACTTTCAACCAAACTCAAGTTACTTACACTGGAGGTGGAGGGAGGCCCTCATCAAAATAAAATTCATTGATACTATTTGACTGCTTTCAGTATTAACTATTTTTATTTTTTGAAAGTTTATAAATATCTGTGTTTCAAATATATTGCTCTTGATTCACAGGGGAGATATGTATATATAATACATATATTTATATAGATAGATATATATATTTATATGGGAGATATGTATATATTATATATATATTTATAGATATATATCGCAATATATAATACATATAATTTAATATATGAGATATATGAGATATATGATATATATATGAGATATATGATATATATGATATATATATGATATATATCATATATATCTCCTCTGTGAATATATATTGAGGTATATATATAACCTATCTATATATAATATATATTTCAACATATATTCACAGGGGAAATCCCCTCTGAATATATATTGAAATATATATTATATATAGATATATATAGATATATATCTCCCCTGTAAATATATATTGAGCAATATATTTGAGATATATATACATAAATATATATATAATATATGCTGAATAATTTCCTTAACTCTTTTTCCAGATCTTTCAGTAGATCTTTTTCAGACATATGCTTCCTTTAAGTCTCCAAATTAATATACTTTTACTTTAATATGCAGTATTTTTTTCTTTCATGATCCATGGCATTGAATATTATGAGAGTTATTAAAAACCAGATTTTGTTAGAATATGAATACGAGACAGGAAGATCACTTGAGCCCAGGAGTTTGAGACCAACTCTGGCAATAAAGTAAGTCCCCATCTCTAGATAAGGAAGGAAAAAAAAATTAGTCAGTGTAGTGGTATGCATCTGTAGTTCAGCTCTACTCAGGAAGATGAGGTGGGAGGATAACTTGAGCCCAGGAGTTTGAGGTTGCAGTGAGCTAAGATTGTGCCACTGCACTCAGAGTGGGCAACAGAATGAGACCATGTCTCCAAAAAATAAAAATAAAAAGAATACCAGATGAATAATTGCTCTTGATCTTGCTCCTGTTCATGACTGGTGGTTAATTTTTTTCCCCTCAGGTTCACAAGGAGCAGGTTAATTCAGTACATTCTTTCCAGTTCATGTTTCAAAATCCATTAAGTATTTTCAGAAACAGCTCTGCTGAATTGCAGGTTTATTTTCTTTCTACCTGTCTCTATTGGTTGTCTTTTCCTCTCAGCAGTCACTAATATGTGAAAAACTGCACTTTTTAATATGCAGGATTACCAGCATTCTTCCCCTCTCTATTTCCACTATAGTAATCTTATTTTCTTATTTGTATGGGACTTGGTTCTTTTAGTTAGAAGAGAGATTTAAGAGGATGTAAGAAATATACTGCTACAAGTTTTAGGCATTCTCTTCCAAAGAGGTAGAACTGTGAACAGATGCAAAGTTTTCTCATTATTCCCTGTTATTTCTTTTCACTAAAACACATTTCCAACTTAGGAGATGGGAAAATATCACTTGGGCTGCCAAGCAAGACCTCACAGACTTGGCAGAACAGTGGGATTTCATAAGTGGAGGAAATTCCATGCAGAAGAAAAACTGAGAGTCTTGTTAAGATTATGACCCCAAATTATATCCAGTCTGTTCAGGAGACAATTGTTATTTGCTAAAATGGTAGTGCAAGTAAAGGAATGAGCATTTGTAAACAAGAAATGAGAGAGAAATTTGGAAAGATAATTTGGGTCTAGATTCTGTAAGAAATTTTTTTTTTTTTTTGTAAATGAAGCTAACATTATATTGTATTATTGCTGTGACTAAAGAGGTTGAGTTTTATAAGAGATGGTCAGCATCTTTTCTTCTATTTTAAACTGTTGTCACAAATGCTATGTGAGTTGGGATCTGTTTGCTTTCAATATATATTCAGATCTGATCACTTTTCATTAGCCTCACCTCAACAAGTTAGCTGGACTCCCCAGCATGTCTCATTTAGATTATTACCTTGGCATTCTTGTGCCAAGGTTTGGCTCTGTGTGCCCACCCAAATCTCATGTTGAATTGTAATTCCTAGTATTGAGGGTGGGGCCTGGTGTGAGGTGGCTAGATCATAGGAGTAGTTTCTAATGGTTTAGCACCATTCCCCTAGTGCTGTCTCATGATAGAGTTCTTACATTATCTGGTTTTGGAAAAGTGTGTAGCACTCCTCACTTTGCTCTCTCCTGCTTTGCCATGTGAAGACTGTTCCTGCTTCCCTTTGCATTCTGCCATGATTGTAAGTTTCCTGAGGCATCCATCCCAAGTCATGTGAAGACTGTACCTGCTTTCCCTTTGTATTCTGCCATAATTTTAAGTTTTCTGAAGCCTCCCCAATCATGTGGAGACTGTACCTGCTTCACCTTTGCATTCTGCCGTGATTGTAAGTTTCCTAAGGCCTCCCCAGTCATGTTTTCTGTACAGTCTGCAGAACCATGAGCCAATTAAACCTCTTTATAAGTTACCCAGTCTCAGGTAGCTCTTTATAGCAGTGTGAGAATGGACTAATACAGGTAACTGAAAGTGTGGAAAGATACCTGAAAATGTGGAAGCAACTTTGGAACTGGGTAATTGGCAATGGTTGGAACAGTTTAGAGGGCACAGAAGAAGACAGGACAATGAAGGAAAGTTTGGAACTTTCTAGAGACTTGTTGAATGGTTGTGGCCAAAATGCTGATAGTGATATAAACAATGAAATCCACGTTGAGGCGGTCTCTGTTGGAGATGGGGAACTTACGGGGAACTGAAGCAGAGGCTTTCCATCACAGGTCTTGAGGTCTAAGAGGAAAAATAAGTTTCATGGGCCAGGCCCAGGACACTGCTGCTCTGTGCAGCCTCAGGACATGGTGCCATGTGTTTTAGCTGCTCTAGCTCCAGCCATGGCTAAAAGGGGCCAAGGCACAGCTCAGGCCATTACTTTAGAGGATAAAAGCCCCAAGCCATGGTGTTGGGCCTGTGGGTGTACAGAAGGCAGGAGTTGAGGCATGGGAGCCTCTGCCTACATTTAGAGGATATATGGAAACATCTGCATGTCCAGGAAGAGGTCTGCTGCAGGGGTGGGGCCCTCATGGAGAACATTTATGAGGGCAATGCAGAGTGGAAATGTGGGATTCGAGCTCCACAAAGAGTGCCCACTGGGGCACTGCCTAGTGGAGCTGTGAGAAGAGGGACACCATCCTCCAGACCTCAGAATGGTAGATCTATTTACAGCTTGCACCATGTGCCTGTAAGAGCCACAGGCACTCAATGCTAGTCCATGAAAGCAGCCCAAGGCCTTGGGAAAGCCACCCCTTGTATTAGTATGGCCTGGATATGAGACATGGAGTCAAAAGAGATTATCTTGGAGCTTTAAGATTTAATGACTGCCCTGCTAAGTTTCAGACTTGTATGGGGCCTGTAGCCTTTTGTTTTGGACAATTTCTCCCTTTCAGAATGGAAGCATTTACCCAATGCCTGTTGTCTTCATCATATGGATATTCATTTTCCTAAGCATTATTTATTGAAAAGATTGTCCTCTCTCCAAGTTATATTCTTGGCATCTTTGTCAAAATGAGGTCTTTTTAGATGTATTATTTTGTTTTGGGGTTCTCTATTCTGTTCCATTAGTCTACGTGTCTGTTTTTATGCCTGTACTATGCTGTTTTGGTTACTATAGCTCTGTAGTATAACTTGAGGTCATATAATGTAATCCCTGCAGTTCTGTTCTTTTTGCTCAGGAGAGCTTTGGCTAGGCTGAGTCTTTGGTGGTTCCATATACATTGTAGGATTATTTTTTTTTCTATTTCTGTGAAGAATGTCACTGGTATTTTGATAAAGATTACATTGAAAAGTAAATTGCTCTGAACAGTATGGATATTTTAACAATATTAATTCTTCCAATCCATCAAATATCTTTCCATTTTTTTGGTATTCTCTTCAACTTTTTGTAACAGTGTTTTATAATTTTCATTGTATAGATCTTTCTCTTTTGTTAAGTTAATTCCAAGAAATTTTATTTCACTAGTTTTTTGAGGTTGTTATCATGGAGGGATGTTGAACTTTATCAAATGCTTTTTCAGCATCAATTGAAATGTTCATATAGTTTTTGTCCTTCATGTTATTGTTATCATGTATCACATAGATCAATTTGTGGATGTTGAAGTGTCCCTCTTTATAATGATTAATTATCTTATTAATGAGTTGTTAAATTTGCTAGTATTTTGCAGAAGATTTTTGCTAGTATTTTGTTGAGGACTTTTGCATCAATGTTCATCAGGAATATTGACCTGTAGTTTTCTTTTTTTGGTGTGTCTTTGTCTGGTTTTGGTATCTGTGTAATACTGGTCTTATAAAATGAGTTTGGAAAAATTCCCTCCTCCTCCTGGTATCAGTTCTTCTTCAAATATTTGGTAGAAATAAGCAGTGACACCATCAAGTCCTAGGAATTTTTTTCACTGAGAGACATTTTATTATGACTTTGATCTCATTACTTGTTACTGGTTTATTCAACTTTTAGATTTTTTTATGCTTCCATCTTGGTAGGTTGTATGTGTCTAGTAATTTATCCATTTCCTCTAGATTTTCCAATTTATTGGCATATAGTTGCCCATAGGAGTCACTAATAGTCTTTTGCATTTCTGCAGCATCAATTGTAATGTCTCCTTTTTCATCTCTGATTTTATCTACTTATGTCTTCTCTCTTTTTATCTTGGTTATTCTAGCTAATGCTTTGTCAATTTAATAAAGATTGGAGCAGAAATAAATTGATGCTTGTCAGTGTTTAACTTTTCAAAAAACAACCTTTCTGTTTTTTTAATCCTTTTCATTTTTTTTTTCATTTCAATTGTATTTGCTTCTGTTTCAATTTTATGATTTCTTTTCTTCTGCTAATTTTAGATTTGGTTTGCTCTTGCATTTTTAGTTCTTTAAGATGCATTTCTTCTTTTTTGATACTGGCACTTATAGCTATACACTTCCCTCTTTGTAGTTTTCACTGTATCCCACAGGTTTTTGTATGTTATGTTTACATTATCACTTGTTCCAAGAAATATTTCCTTCTTAATGCCATCAAAGTTTCTTTATTAATGTCGTCATTGACCCACTGGTTATTCAAGAGCATATTGTTTAATTTCCATGTGTTTTTATAGTTTCCAAAATTCCTCTTGTTATTGATTTCTAGTTTTATTCCACTCTGGTCAGAAAAGATGCTTGATATCATTTCAATATTTTAAATGTTTTAAGACTTGCTTTGTGACCTAAAACATGGTCTATACTTGAGAATAATTTATGTGCTGAGAAAAAGTAGTAGTTGAATAAATTTTCTGTAGATTTTGTCCATAATGTAGACTAAGTTTGATGCTTCTATAGTGTAGATTAAATTTGATGCTTCTTTGTTGATTTTCTGTCTGGAAGATCTGTCCAATGCTGAAAGTGTGGTGTTGTCTCCAGGTATTGTTGTATTGGGACCTATCTTTCTTTTTAGCTCTAGTAATAGTTGATTTACATATCTGAGTGCTCCAGTGTTGGGTGCATATATATCTACAATTGTTATATCCTCTTGCTGAATTGACTCCTTTGTAATTATATAGTGACCATTTTGTCTCTTATAGTTTTTGTCTTGAAATCTATTTTGTCTGAGTATCACTATTCCTGCTCTTTCTTACTTTCAATGACATAAAATATCTTTTTCATCCCTTTATTTTAAGTCTATGTGAGTTTTTATAGGTGGATTATATTTCTTTACCCATGCAATAGATGAATAGGTCTTGTTTTTTAATCAACTCAGCCATTCTCTATATTTTTTATTGGAGAGTTCAGTTCATTTCTATCAAATGCTATTACTGATGTACAAGGACTTACTCCTGCCATTTTGTTATTTGTTTTCTGGTTGTTTTGTGGTCTTCTTTTCTTTCTTTCCTACTTTCTTGTCTTCCATTTAATGAAAGTGATTTTCTTCTGGTGGTATGCTTTACCTTCTTGCTCTTTATTTGTTGTATATCTATTTTGTGTGTTTTTGGTTTAAGGTTATAATGAGGCATGCAAATATTGTCTTGTAATTCATTATTTTAAGTTGATAACCAACTTAAGACTGTTTTCAAAGCAAACAAACAAACAAGCAAAAAAATAAACTAATAAAAACTCTACACTTTAACTTTGTCCTCCTGCTTTTTAACTTTGTATTTTTTTCTGCTTACATCTTATTGTACTGTCTGTGTCTTGGAAAGTTGTTGCAATTATTTTGAATTGGTTTATCTTTTAGTGTTTCCACTTAAGAGTAGATACACACCAGTTACGATGTTATAGTATTCTGTGCTTTGTGCATACTTAATATTACCAGTGAATTTTGTACCTTCAGATACTTATTATTGCTCATTAACATTGTTTCTTTAATATTAAATAACTCTCTCTAGCATTTATTGTAAGACAGATATCATGTTGATGAAATCCCTTAGTTTTGTCCTGAAAAGTCTTTGTTTCTTCTTCGTGTTTGAACAATATTTTCACTGAATTTACTATTCCGGATACAAGATATTTCCTTCAGCACTTTAAATGTGTCATGTCATTCTCTCTCCTGGCCTTTAAGGTTTCCACTGAAAAGTCTGCTGTCAGATGTATTGGAGCTCCAGTTTTATTCTTCTATATGTGGCTAGCCAATTATCCCAGTACCATTTGTTGAATAGAGTGTCCTTTCCCCACTTTATGTTTTTTGTTTACTTTGGTGAAAGTTAATTGGTTTTAAGTATTTCACTTTATTTCTGGGTTCTCTATTCAGTTCCATTGATTTATATGTGTATTTTTATACCAGTACCATGCTGTTTTGGTGACTATGGTCTCATAGTATAGTTCAAAGTCTGGTAATGTGATGCCTCCAGATTTGTTCTTTTGTTTAGTCTTGCTTTGGCTATGCAGGCTCTTTTTTGATTTCATATAAATTTTAGAATTTTTTTTTCTAGTTCTGTGAAGTATCCAAATTGCAAGGCAAAATACTCTTAACTCTCCCCTCATCTCTCTTCAGGCAGAGGAAAGAATCTGTCTTGGAGCTGCAAGCTGTGTTTTCTAGGATTAGGGGAGGGATGAAAAAAAGCACTCCCTTTGCCACTTCACCTAGTGTCTCACTGGGTTGTATATACCTTAAATTCACTGGCTCCAAGCCCAGTACAGTAGTAGGACTTGTCCAGGAATTGCAGTCCTTGTGGCCTGGACTGCCTTTCTCAATTATTTAGAACTCCAGAGCACTTTAGCCTGCAATGGTAGAGCTTGCTGTAACTCGTGTTCCAACCACTGGGATGGGCAATTGTCCTCTGGCTAGCGCTGGTCTAAATGCCCTGTCTGTGAATTCCATCAAATTCTGCCTGGTGTTGCTGTCAGCTGTGACAGGCAGCACCGAGTTCCAATGCAAAGTCTCATAATCACAATGTTTTCCTCCCTCAAATACACATATTATCTCTTTGGATGTGGCTGCCACTAGAGAATTGGTGAGGGGTGGCATGGGTAATTCAAGATTGTATTTTCTACCCTCTTTGGTGCATTTTTCAGTAATATAAAGTTAAAACCAGGTATCGTGTTCACACACCTGAGTTTTGGTTCTTATGCAGGTGCATTTTTTGTGAGACTAGTTCTTCAATTTTGTGTTCCTTTGGGAAGGATAATGAGTGGAGGCTTCTATTTAGCCATCTTGCTCTGCCTCCTCCCCCATTGCACTTCTTATCTTCTTTATCCAGCTTTACTTTTCTCCCTAGAGCATATTACCACCTAACATATTGTGAACTTGCTTGTTTATAGTCTCTCTTTCCCCAGTGGACTTCATCCTCTATGAGGATAAGGACTTTGATTTTGTTTATTCACCTCTATATCCCAGGGCCTAAAAGAGAACTCTTCATGAAGTAGATGCTCAATATATTTGTAGAATAAATGGCATGAAGTGATACTTGCAAGGTGAATGAATAGAATATAGCAGCTCTATTTTAAAGAAGCAATCAATAAAGGGCTTTCTCAGGATGAGACACTTGAGCAGATGCTAGGGAAGGAGTGGGCCCTGTGAGCATCTGGGGGAATGTCATCGGCAGAAAAAGAGCAAGGGAATGTGTTGTGAGAAAGAAACATGCTTGGAAACCAGTGATTTTTCTTGGTGAAGGTCATGAGTAATAACAAATCTTCTATTTTAATTGATTTTATCCTCTTGTCATTTATTTTAACATAGAATTCTAAGTCAGAAGTTGAAAGTGAGTGACCCTTGAGCCTAATCCAGCCAAAAGATACCTTTCATTTGGCACACATAATTTTCTTTTAAGGATCAAATTATTTGCTAGCATTTAAAATTGAGAGATTTCACTTCTAGTTATTCTAGACTTTTTGGTGTCTCCTGAACAATTAGAATTTAAAAGCCTGGGCCAGCAATCAGTTGGAACTGAGCAGTGGTGGTCTTTATAAATGAGACTCAGTCTATTTAGTCTTATTTCTCAACTGGCTCTGCTGTCCTCACTCTACCTGCTGCTTTCACTGATGTTATCTGCCCAAGCCAGAAGGCATTTGCTGTAGTTGTACTCTTGGGTGCACTTAAAAAAAGTATAATTTTATTGGTTTAGAGAGTACAAGTGCAATTTTCTTACATGGATATATTGTGTAGTGCTGAAGTCTGGACTTTTAGTATACCCGTCACTTGAATAGTGAACATTGTACTCAACAACCAATTTTTTCAATCCTCATCCCACTCCTTCCCTCCCACCTTTTGAAGTCTCCAATGTCTATTTTTTTCAATTTGTTGTCCATGTAGGATGACATGAGTATTCCTTCTATGAATTTTCTTTCAAAAAGTGTCTGTGAAAATTCACCTGAAAATGGCATGTGCACTTTTGTATGTAAAGCTGAATGATTATTTAGAGGCTTTTATAATACATTAGAGGTTCCTGATCAAAATAATATTAAGAAAAGATTACTCTTTAAATTGTTCCTTGTCCACAAACTTTTCAACTGAAAGATAGAAATGCATAATTTACTGAAAATAATATGACTTTTAGCTGTCAAAAATTTTAAGTTATGGCACTATTAATATTTTATTAGATATATTTTATCAAAGGCAGACACAGCCTGTCAGGCTGTAACTTAATTTTTCTTTTACAGAGATCACAGGGAGAAGTTGTTCAGAAATTTCCCCTTGTCTAGCACTGAGAGAGAGAATCATAGAAAGGGCACTCATTGACTTCTAATTATCTAACATCTAAGGCGCCCACTTCCTCAGGCTTTCCAACATTTGATTGAACTTAAACTTGCCGTCATTCAGCCTTTTTCAAGGCTGTTTGGCTATGGGGGCCCAAGAACAGGCAATGCAAGTCTGCCCTATATCTTGATCTCTATGGATTTAATCTAATTGGATATAACTGTAATGTTGTGAGATGCCTAGATATCTTTGAATAAAATGTAAAGACTAAAATGTGTGAAGTAAATTGTTTTATTTATGCTGCTCACATAGGTTATCAATATAATAGTGTGATTGAATGAGTGATTAGGCTTTTAGTTTTCAGTAAGTGGTATTTAAAAGTAAAACGACTCTTAACTGTCTGAACTTCAGTTAGCAGAAACACCTGTGCAAATCTGGTAGCCAGTTCTTTAATTGAGCTTCAAGCTTTATTATAAGCACAATTAAACTAATTATACAACCAGATTTTCTAGACATAAGAAACTTCTCTGTAACATTCATGTAAGAAGTTTTTGCAATTTTGCATTTCCTACTTTGCACACATCAATTTTCTAGGAAAGGCATGCAAATTTTAATACATTTTAGAAATATTTTTATAATATGACTAAAATAGAAATATTGTGTCTCTTTTGTCTGTAGAAGACTAAGTGTTGCACTTAAAACTCTTTAAGTGTACAAATAATAATGTACACATTGGCAACTACCATAATACAATTTGTAGTAGTCCATTATGGCTGCTATAACACAATTCCTTAAAATGAGCAATTCATATCTACAGAACACAGCTAAAGTAGTGTTTAGAAGGAAATTTATAGCACTGAATACACATAGGAGAAAGCAGGAAAGATCTAAAATGAACACCCTAACATCAAAATTAAAGGAACTAGAGAAGCAAGAGCAAACAAATTCAAAAGCTAGCAGAAGACAAGAAATAACTAAGATCAAAGCAGAACTGAAGGAGACAGAGACACAAAAAACTCTTCAAAAAAATCAACAAATCCAGATGCTGTTTTTTTTAAAAAAGATTAACAAAATAGATAGACCACTAGACAGACTAATAAAGAAGAAAAGAGAGAAGAATCAAATAGACACAAAAAACGTGATAAAGGGGATATCATCACTGATCCTTGAAATACAAACTACCATCAGAAAATACTATAAACACCTCTATACAAATAAACTAGAAAATCCAGAAGAAATGAATAAACTCCTGGACACATACAGCCTCCCAAGACTAAACCAGTAAGAAGTTGAGTATCTGAATAGACCAATAACAAGTTCTGAAATTGAGCCAGTAATCAATAGCCTACCAACCAAAAAAAGCCCAGGATGAGACAGATTCACAGCTGAATTCTACCAGAGGTACAAAGAAGAGCT
Organism: Cacajao melanocephalus; assembly: GCA_963573385.1. NCBI lineage: Eukaryota > Metazoa > Chordata > Mammalia > Primates > Pitheciidae > Cacajao > Cacajao melanocephalus. Next base: position 125,023 of record CAUYLG010036297.1, read on the forward strand.
GGTAGCATTCCTTCTGAAACTATTCCAGGCAATAGAAAAAGAGAGACTCCTCCCTAACTCATTCCATGAGGCCAACATCATTCTGATACCAAAACCAGGCAGAGACAAAACAACGACAACAAAGAAAATTTCAGGCCAATATCCCTGATGAACATCGATAAAAAAATTCTCAATAAAATACTGGCAAACAGAATCCAGCAGAACATCAAAAAGCTTATCCACCACTATCAAGTTAGCTTCATCCCTGGGATGCAAGCCCGGTTTAACATACACAAATCAATAAATGTAATCCATCACATAAACAGAACAAACGACAATAACCACATGATTATCTCAATATATGCAGAAAAGGCCTTCGATATAATTCAACACCCCATCATGCTAAAAACTGACAATCAACTAGGCATTGACAGAACATATCTCAAAATAATAAGTGCTATTTATGACAAACCCACAGTCAATATTATACTGAATGGGCAAAAGCTGGAAGCATTCCCTTTGAAAACAAGCATAAGACAAGGATGCATTCTCTCCCCTCTCCTATTCACGATAGTATTGGAACTTCTGGCCAGAGCAATCAGGAAAGAGAAAGAAATAAAGAGTATTGAAATAGAAAGAGAGGAAGTCAATTTTTTGCTGTTTGCAGATGACATAATTGTATATTTTGAAAACCCATCGTCTCAGCCTAAAATGTGCTTAAGCTGATTAGGCACTTCAGCAAAGTCTCCGGATACAAAATCAATGTGCAAAAATCACAAGCATTCCTATACACCAATAATAGACAAACAGAGAGCCAAATCATGAGTGAACTCCCATTCACAATTGCTACAAAGAGAATAAAATACCTAGGAATACAACTTACAAGGGATGTGAAAGACCTCTCTCAAGGAGTGCTATAAATTACTGCTCAAGGAAATAAGAGAGGACACAAACAAATGGGAAAACATTCCATGCTCATAGGAAGAATCAATATCCTGAAAATGGCTACAGGCTATACTGCCTAAAGTACTTTATAGATTCAGTGTTGTTCCTATCAATCTACTATTGATTTTCTTCACAGAATTAGAAAAAAAACTATTCTAAATTCCAATTGGAACCAAAATAAGCCTGTGTTAGCCAAGACAATCCTAAGCAAAAGGAACAAAGCTGAAGGAATCACTCCACCTGGCTTCAAACTATACTACAAGGCTACAGTAACCAAAACAGCATGGTACTGGTACCAAAACACATATATAGACCAATGGAACAGAACAGATACCTCAGAAATAACACCACACATCTACAACCATCAGATCTTTGACAAACCTGACAAAAACAAGCAATGGGAAAAGGATTCCCTTTTTAATAAATGTTGCTGGGAGAACTGGCTAACCATATGCAGAAAACTGAAACTGGACCCCTTAATTACATCTTATACAAAAATTAACTCATGATGGATTAAAGACTTAACTGTAAGACTTAAAATCATAAAAACCCTAGAAGAAAACCTAGGCAATACCACTCAGGACATAGGCATGGTCAAAGTCTTCAAGACTAAAACACCAAAAGCAATGGCAACAAAAGCCAAAATTGATACATGGGATCTAATTAAACTTAAGAGCTTCTGCAGAGCAAAATAAACTATCATCAGAGTGAACAGGCAACATACAGAATGGAAGAAAATTTTTGCAACCCATCCATCTGACAAAGGGCTAATATCCAGAATCTACAAAGAACTTAAACAAATTTACAAGAAAAAAACAAACCCATCAAAAAGTGGGTGAAGGATATGAACAGATGCTTCTTAAAAGAAGATATTTATGTGGCCAACAAACATATGAAAGAAAGCTCATCATCACTGGTCATTAGAGAAA
>CAUYLG010036298.1:0-36621 GCA_963573385.1 Cacajao melanocephalus
TTTTTGGGATGGCTGATACTGGTTGTTCCTTTCTGTTTGTAGTGCTTCTTTCAGAAGCTCTTGTAAAACAGGCCTGGTGGTGATGAAATCTCTGAGTGCTTGCTTGTTCACAAAAAATTTTATTTTTCCTTCACTTATGAAGCTTAGTTTAGAAGGATATGAGATTCTGGGTTGAAAATTCTTTTCTTTGAGGATATTAAATACTGACCCCCACTCTATTCTAGTTTGTAGGGTTTCTGCTGAGAGGTCTGCTGTGAGTCTGATAGGCTTCCCTTTATGGGTAACCTGACCTTTCTCTCTAGCTGCCCTTAGAATTTTCTCCTTTATTTCAACCCTAGTGAACCTAGCGATTGTGTGTCTAAGAGTTGCTCTACTTGAGGAATATCTTTGTGGTGTTCTCTGGATTACCTGGAGTATTGTCCTGGCTTACTAGGTTAGGAAAATTTTCCTGAATAATCCTGAAGAATATTTTCCAACTTGGATTCATTCTCTTCATGACATTCAGGTACACCTATCAGTCGTAAATCAGGTGTTTTCACATAGTCCCACATTTCTTAGAGACTTTGCTCATTCCTTTTTACTCTTTCTTCTCGAATCTTGTCTTTTCATTTCATTAAGTTGGTCTTCAATCTCTAATATCCTTTCTTCCGCTTGATCAATTCGACTGTTAAAACCTGTGCATACTTCACGAAATTCTCGTAGTGTGTTCTTCAGTTCCATTAATTCACTTATATTCCTCTCTAAATTGTCTATTCCCGTGAGCATTTCGTCAAACCTTTTTTCAAGGTTCTTGGTTCTTAGTTTCTTTGCATTGGGCCAGAACATGTTCTTTTAGCTCAGAAAAGTTTCTTATTATCCACCTTCTGAAGCCTAATTCTGTTAATGGATCGCACTCGTTCTCCATCAGGCCTTGTTCCCCTGTTGATGAGGAACTATGATCCCCTGTAGGAGAGGCATTCTGATTTTGAGTATTCTCAGCCTTTTTACGCTGGTTTCTTCCCATCATTGTAAGTTTATCCACCTGTCGTTTGTAATTGCCAACTTTCAAATTAGGTCTCTGAGTGGACGTCAAACTTGCTGATTCCCAGCTCCGAAATCTGAGCAACCCACTGCGCCGACTAAAACAGCAGCTTAGATTCGTGGTGCTTTTCTGCCCTGGAATCTCCGGTCTGGCTTCCCTCTTGAATCCCTTTTTCAATCAGGTAAATAGGTGACTCTGCCTTCCCGAAGCTCCAAACGTCGACCAAAAGGGGACTCAGTCCCGTTTACTCGGCGCCGAGAACCGCCGCGCCAGGGCGCCGGCAAAACCGCCACGCCGGCCACAAGAGTTGCACTGGCGACCCGTGGGGCTCCTCTGCTGGGAATCTCCTGGTCCCGTAGGCAACAAAAATTCATCTGTAAGTGTGGCGTCCTCTCCTCCTGTGCGCTTTCTCTGGGAGCTACAATCCTGAGCTGCTAGTAGTCAGCCATCTTGGATCTCCAATAGTTGTTTCTTATTCTATGGGTTGTCTTTATTTTCTTGATAGTGTCCTTAGAAGCACAAAAGCTTTTAATTTTGATGAAGTCAGTTTTTTCTTTTATTGCCATGCTTTTAAAGTCATATCTCAGAAACAATTGCTGCACCCAAGTTTATGAAGATATATGCCTATTATTTCTTCTAAGATATTTATAGTTTTAATTATTATAGTTGGGTTTATGTTCCATTTTTGTTCTTTTTTTTAATGAGATGCAAATTCATTTGTTTGTGTGTGGATATCCAGTTGTCCTGGCACCATTTATTGAAAACACTATTTACTCCTGATTAAATGGTTTTGGGACACATGTCAAAAATTATTAACCATAAATGTAAGGGTTTATTTCTGACTCTTTATTCCATTCCATTTACCTACATGCCTCTCCTTATGCCAGTACTAGAGTGTCTTTCGTACTGTACCTGTGTGGTAATTTTTGAAATCAGGAACTATGAGTCTTTTAATTTTGTTCCCCTCCAAGGTTATTTTGGTTCTTCTGGGTCTCCTGAATTTCCATATATTTTTTCGTATAGGCTTGTCATTCTCTGCAAAACTGGCATTGGGATTTTGAAAGGGATTGCATTGACTCTGTAGATGAATTTGAAGAGTATTGCCATCCTAACAATATTAAATCTTCTGACTCACTAACATGGGATGTCCGTCTTGCTACCTGCTTCTCCCTCTCCATTATTTTCTCTCCTTGATCCTCCTCTTGTCTCAAGGCTGCATAGAGTAAATCTCATGCTTTTTCTATGTAGAAATCCTTCTGTTATATAAAGATGCTTATGTGTTTCCAGCTAACTCTTCTCTTCTGGTTAAAGAGCCAGGAGAATTTATTTTCCAGATATTTCGTTTTCCTGCTTGACACATTAAAATATATGGAGAGGAACTCTGTGCCTCTCTTAAAGTGTGTCGCATAGAACTGAACACAGTTTTCCAAGTGTGATATTATTGCAAGGTACAATGGGATTATCACCTCTTGAATTCAGGGCATGTTTAATGGACTGTGGTTAAGACTCTAGGTTTTGGAGTCAAATGGACTTGAGTTAAAATTCCAAGCCAGCCATTTACTTGCTCCGTGAGAAATTTACTTGATGTGCCTTATTTTCCTTATCCATAAAATAAAGATAATAAACATTGGAGCTTCTCTCAGTAATAGATGTTGTGGGGGCAAGGACTGTGTCTGTTTTGCTTTGCTTACCATTGGTTACCTAGTTCTTAGTACAGTGCCTGGATCATAGTAGATACTCATTGATTATATTTTGAATGCTTGAGAGGGTGGATACCTGTCCCAAATAACTGTTACTGAGATTGAAAGCAGTTAGCACAGTGTCTAGCACTTAGCATTTGGTCATTTTCTAAAAGGCTTTTTAGCAACTAAGTCATACTTTTTTTCCTGTTAAATTTCTTTTCAACCAAAACTGCATGATTTTTCACCAGTGAAACTTTTAAATCATATTTTCCCAATTCCTGCATTTTTTCACTACATTTGGTGATGTTAACCTTGGTATTATGAATTTCATCTCTTCCTTGTGTTTTGTTACATCTTCATCTTTATGTCTCCCAAGTGTAGTAATGGCAACCATTCCCCAACCCTCCCACTCTTCCCATCGGCTTCATAGGATTAAGGAATTCAATGGCCATGCTAGTCACACCTTTAAAATATCTCACTCATGTTTCTGCCACAGTTTGGAAATCTGAATTCCTAGCACAAGTAGATGGCTCTTAGGATGGACTAGATCTGCAACTTAAGAATTTTGTAACTGAGTGTTGCTGTTTTTTTCCTTTGTTCCCAGAATACTGAGGGGGGGGATGCATCCTAAGTAATTCCAATAGACAAATTTTAGCACCTTTTATTCTGAGAAAGGGGTAAAAGCTAGTGAAAACCATTCAGTAACTCAAAATAATTTTAGCTAATGTGGAAAGAGTGAGATTTTTCTGTTTTTATGTCTTTAGTAATTTAAGTAGCGGCATACAATCCTCTTTTATTATTAGTCAGGCTTCTGAAATCCAACGAACAAAATTAGTTTGTTGTTTCTAATGTAAGAACCCACTGATTTGATATGAGTTCTATTTCTTTCCATTCTCTTTTCTTGCATTTATTTATTTTTAAAAGTCTCCTTCTGCAATCAAGATATCCTGTTTCTATATCCTTTCTATACAACTGAGACTGTTAACCAAGGTCTCAGATCGTATTGTAGCTGAAGTGTGTTGCTTGGCAACAGAAGGAAGGATACATGTTTTCAGATTTTAAAAATAATTCAAGGTTTTATGCTTTTTTATTAAATGATTTTATTACTTGTGGAGAAATAGCCTTGAGAAGAAGAGATATGGACCATAGCAGCAATATCTTTCTTATGTTTGTCTTCTAAGAAATGCTCTAAGTGGGAATTAGTTTTTGTCCATTTGGACTACAGAGATAGCATGTCTGGATCTCAGGTTTATGCTGTGAAGTATTGTCCAGTCTACCTGTGTGTGGAGGAATATTCTCTTACTGAAATATTATAGCCCACAGACCCTCTTTCTTCAAGAGGCCTTCCTGGAATTATTTATACCCATTGTTTGACACATGGAGCCACCCCCATTTTTTCGGAGTGTTTTAATAGCTGTGTGTTTATGGTGATTGGTTGTTGGTCCAGCCTTTCTTTCCTGTCGGAGTTCACAGCCTCTGAGGCCAGTTTCACAATGCCCTGTGGACTTGTAATGAGGTTTGTTAATGGTCTGATTGCCCTTGTCCAGTGATGTTCATGTAGATTTCAGGTGCTGTGAGAGGTTCTGTAATTTGGACACCAGTGTTCTCTGCGTAGTACCTGTCACTCTGTTGTGAGCATATACTGTGACTTATAAGACAGTTCAGTCCTATTTCACAATCACAGAAATGACTGAATTGTTGAAAGATTGAAATACTTTTTTCAAGGACATGGCACAGAGTAGAGCTGAAGACTAATGTTTCCTCATTGGGCATCAGAGAATAACTCTGAGAACTTCCTTTGCAAAGTCAGCCAGTCCAGCATTATTTTCTGACTCTGTCACATACAAGCTCTGTGATATGGGCAAGTCTCTTAACTTCTCTGTGCCTTAATTTCCTTATCTGTAAACTGAGGCTAGTGATAGTACCCATCTTATAAGGTTGTTCTCAGTATTAAATGAGACAATACTAGCTGGCACATCATAAGTGTACAATAAATATTTGCTTTTATTATTGCTGGTATTAGTATTTTCATGAAATAACTTAAAAGTCTACACATTGTCTTTCTTCCTCCTCTTTCTCCCCTTTATTTCCACTATACTTGACCATATTAAATTTCAAAGTCGAATTAAGATATGTTTTTGTCAACCTTCTAAACTTCCATTCATTGGACAATAATACATTTAAATAACAAGCCTTCTCATTAAGGTTTTCCAAATACACAGTTGAAATACAGGAACTGGATACCTGTGATTGCAAAGTCTTCTGAAGATTCTCTGAATTTCTGCCTGCTTACGAGTCTTTTTTATGAAAAACCAAGCCAACAACAGGATTTTTCCACTACAGTCTATGATTGCTGTGACACGGTTACTTTTACCAGCAGAGTTTAGGACCTAGTCCCTTTGGAAATTTTGTTTTCCCTTGAATGAGTATATCCAAAGCTTCATTTGTCATTTTATTTCTAGTGTTTTTCCCCCTTACCATATTAGCTTATGAGGAGCTTAATTATATGTGATAAAGACATAGACTTATGTCTGTGAATTTGTACTATTTCTTATGCATTTTATTTTTTCCTTTGGCTAAGTTTTTGGACATGTGTCATGTTTTCTTTGTTTTTTATAAAGGACTTTAAGTATTTTTAAGGCAAGATGAGTAACATTGTTGCCTGTAATTATGGCAAAAGCTATGGGTCAGTGATTGCCCGCCATTTTAGATCTTAGTTCTTCAAGGTTTTGTAAGACTTTGGAACCAGTAGCAAGCATGGGCTATAGGCACGAAGAGATAAAAAGTAAGAGAACTGAAAAGGAAAGGAGAGAAAGAAAAAGAGAAAAAGGAGAGGCATATGTGGTGGTATCATGAACCTCTGATTTTTGCTCTAGGTGACCATAAGTTTTTTTGTTTGGTCTATTTGTCTTTAAAGATGATAGAACCATATTGCAGCACAGTCACCAACAGCCAGATCTATATGACTAAATATTTTTTGAATGAAACATGAAAAATGATCAACTTCTTAAAATGATAATAGGGTACAAATTAGTCACAAAGAGCCTCCACTGTCTTTGTGTTTTATCTGAGGCAAAGATGAATCAGCTCCAACAAATGGGTTTTCACCAGGGAATTAATATGACTTTCTTTCACCTTGAGCTAATTTTGCTTTAGCATAAGCAAGATATAGGGGAATTTTGTCTGTGATATTTCACTGGAAGAATGTGTTTCTTTATGTAGTTGTCAGAGAATCTTAGTGAGGTTGATAAAAATATTAATGATTCAATAAAATTGTACTTGAGTAAGTATTGCTGGGCCAGTTTAGGGCAGGGGGCAATTCATAGTCAGAATCAGCAGTAAAAGGTATTTGGCAACACCAAGCCCAGCATATTCAGTAGTCTTTGTATCTCATGTTTTACTTGCATTTTCTGTGTTTTGCACATTTTCTTGAGGCTGGATGAAACCTGCACAATTGCTTAAACTAACTGAACTAAACCCTTCTTTGCTTATGATATCGGTAACTGATGACTGATAATTTAGGAACATAGACTTACTCTAGGGACAGATACCTTGGGAAGATGTTGTAATTCCTGGACACAGGCAGTAAAAGTACAAGCAGTTATTTTTTTGTGTTCCCTACTCTCTTAATTAGTCATTGAAAACATCATAAAAGAGGTAATGACTCATTCCCTTTTATAGGCAATCCCAGGAGTTCATATTTATTTTCCTGCTATTAGAAATACTGCTGCTAAACTGCAGAGCCCAGGTTATTTTCCTGTGGTTTTGAGCTCTATGTTGGATATGTGGTTTTAAAAATGTAAATTGAACGCTCTTCCTCACATCTGGCCACGGCTGATCTTCCTTGTCATTGAGGTCTCAGTTCACATGTTACCTCCTCCAAGAGTCCTCTTGTGACCATCCATTTTTTAAAAAGCTTCTCTGTTCTGACCCTTGTTTGATTATTCTTTTCAAAACAACAAAATTTCTCATTTGAAAATTTCTCTCGTTTTTTGCTTTTCCTTGTTTCTTGTCTGAGCCCCCATGAGTGCAGGGATGGTGTCTGTCATCCAGCTCGTGACCTTGGCTCTGGCACTGGCCCTCTGGAAAAATCTAATAGGTGAGTGCTGGAGGAAATTAGAAGAAAGAATTATTTCAGGTTCAGATTCTACTTTTGTCTTACTCTTTTGCTACTGAGGGTCTGCTTAGGTGCTTAAATGAGCTGCAACGTGTGAGATTTGTGTAAGCTCTGCTTGTATGTTACTCACCTCTCAGTATTGCTTTAAAAAATGCAGTACACTGGCCAGGCTCGGTGGCTAACGTCTGTAATCCCAGCACTTTCAGAGGCCAAGGCAGAAGGATCATGAGGTCAGGAGATTGAGACCATCCTGGCAAACATGATAAAACCCTGTCTCTACTAAAATACAAAAAAATAACTGGGCGTGGTGGTGTGTGCCTGTAGTCCCAGCTACTTGGGAGGCTGAGGCAGGGGAATTGCTTGAATTCAGGAGGCAGAGATTGCAGTGAGCTGAGATTGTGCCACTGCACTCCAGCCTGGCGGCAGAGTGAGACTCCATCAAAAACAAAACAAAACAAAAACAAAACAAAAAAATGCGGTACACTTGGCCTACATAGAGTCTGGAATATTTCCGTTATACTAAAAGGTATGAGATTTAAAGGAAAGCTGGAGATATAAAAAAATTAGTTCCTTGAATACTACTTTGTCTTTATGAAATTCTGATTCTGTAGAATCTGATGATAAGATATTCTGGCTGCTCCTCCAACTAGCATGACACCAGAGTCTCTCATGGAAGAACTTGGAAGAATAAAATCATCTTAGTTGCTTTCATGGTAAAACACCTTATGCTAAGTACAGTGTCCCTACCCTGAGATGGAAAGAAAAGCAAGGTGATAGCAGGATAAGGTACTGAAGCCTTTTAATACAGACAGTCTCTCAGGAGCCTGGCTCTTGCACAGCCTCCTCAGTCTAACAGTGCCCCTTACGGAAATCAGTGAAGCAGCTGGAGTCAAGGAGACTCAACTCACCATAATTAAGTTATGGGTTCTGAATCAGGTAATTCCGTTTTGTGGAAAAGAGACACATTCTTAAAGGAAAGTACTTCATATGCAATATAGGAGGCCTTTTAAAATATTAGAATTGTGTGTAGACTCATGACTCTTGGCTTCAGTCTAAGAATGAGTCAGTTGGGTAAAAGAACTTAGCCTTGGCAGTATTTATTTTTTTTTACTGTAGACCAAGGTTTTTTAATGGGGTGCCTAAAAACCCTAGGGAGTTCATGGCTTTCGAGTGGTCTCTCTATAATGTAATCAACTCTAATATCTGATGTTACATGTGTTTGTGTACATTACTATTCTAGGAAAAAGATTCTGAGCCTCATCAGGGATGCTTGTAGTCACTGTTTTTACTTCTCACTTCCTTGTCTCATCCTACTCCAGTAGCTCTTCAGTTGCCCCCACTTTACTGAGACAGCTCCATGGTGAGCCCGAGGGTACAACTCTCCTATTCAACTGCTCACAGCATTGGACAGGGATGGCCATTCTCTCCTGGTAACAACATTTCATCTCTTGGTGTTCATGATGTCATGCTCCCTTTGCCTTCTTTGGTTGTTTTTTCTCTTGGACTTGGTCTTACTTCTCTGCTTCACTTCTCAGTATTTGAAGGTCCCAGGGCTACCTTATATGCATCTTTCTTTTCTTCTTGCATTTTACGTAATTTCATCTGGTCCCATGGCTTTAAATTCTAAGTTAATACAGATGACTTCCAAATCTGTAACTGTAGCTGTGATTTTTCCATAAGACATTGAGTGAACACCTGCTACCTATTCGCCATCACTACTAGGATGTCTAATTGGCATCTGAAATGTAAGATTCCCAAAACCAGATTCTGGATTTCTTCCCCTTAGTTACTTTCCCCCCGAGACTGCTGATGTTAGAAAATGGCACCACTCAATTTTTCAAGCCAGATATGTCCTAGTTGCCTTTGATTCCTTGTGTTTTGATATGGTTTGGCTCTGTGTCCCCGCCCAGAGCTCACCTTGAATTGTAATAATTCCCACGTGTCAAGGGCAGGACTAGGTGGAGGTAATTGAATCATGGGGGCAGTTTCCTCCATGCTGTTATTATGATAGTGAGCCTCACAAGATCTGATGGTTTTATCAGTCTCTGGCAGTTCCCCTGCTGGCACCCATTCTTTCTCCTGCCACCCTGTGAAGAGGTGCCTTCCATCATAATTGTAAGTTTCCTGAGGCCTCTAGCCATGTGGAACTATGAGTTAATTAAACATCTTTTTATAAGTTACCCAGTCTCTGGTATTTTTTCATAGCAGCATGAGAATCATCTAATACAGATTCCTTCACCACTCCACATCCTGGTCATTCCCATATTTCTCCATCTTCATTATAACTACTCTAGTCCAAGGCATCACCATTGTTCTTGCCTGTACAATTTCATTTAGTTTCTAGTCTCCCAAATTTCCCTCTTTTGTCTCTATATAACAAATCACATTGGATCACTCACTACCTTGATTAAAACTTAATGGAGTGACATAATAATATCACAATTTCCTTACCTTCCCCTAGAGGATTCTGCCTTGCCTGAGGTGCTCCAGCCTACATTGTCCCATTTCTTTTTCCAAAACGCACTGAGCCTTCCCCCTGTAAGGCCTGTCTGCATTAGGTAGTGCCTCTGCCTGAGAACCTATTTGTTCACCTCTGCAGGACTGTCTCTTACTGTCATTCAGATTGAAACTGAACTCTCACTTCTTCAGAAAGCACTTTCCTGGTATTTTTCATGTTTATTTATTATCAATTCACCGTGCATATATGAATGCATATAAGGATGTACATTTGTGTTTATTTTCTAATTCTTCCGTAGAATGTCAGTTGTTCAGTACTCTCTATTGTCTGTGGCATGTGCCCAGCATATTTTAAGAGCTCTATCAACATTTGTTTAATGAATGAATGTTTATACTCAAAGGGATCTGTGATTCTTAGAAGGCATTAAGAATGACCAACATCAGCAAAACTGTTGGTTTGTGGTCCAGGATTTAGTTGTCTGTGTCATCGTATGGCCAATGTCTTTTGTGCTGTGTAAATATAAATATCTCAGAAACATGACTGTGAAAGAAGAAAGGCTTGCATGTGAGCTAAGAATTCAAGACCAAGAAGTCACCAGCCTGTCCAGCTCCTGGTAGACCTAGGCTACTGATTGGTTGGTGCAATTTGATAGTACTTTCCCAGGTAGGCAAGGAAATTGAGACTGACAGGTTTAAGTCCAATTACATAACGGTGGACTGAGGGGTCAGGACTGGAACACTGTCCGGTGCTTTTTTTTTTTTTGAGATGGAGTTTCACTCTTGTTGCCTAGGCTGGAGTGCAGTGGCGTGATCTCGGCTCATCACAACCTCTGCCTCCAGGCTTCAAGTGATTCTCCTGCCTCAGCCTCCTGAGTAGCTAGGGTTACAGGCATGCATCACCACACCTGGCTAATTTTGTATTTTTAGTAGAGATGGGGTTTATACATGTTGGTCAGGCTGGTCTCGAACTCCCAACCTCAGGTGATCTGCCTGCCTGGCCTCCCAAAGTGCTGGGATTATAGTTGTGAACCACTGCGCCCGGCCAGAACACTGTCTTTCTTACTCCAGAGCTTGTTCCGTAAAGATCAGACTACATACCTTCCTTGTCTCATCCTTTGAAGAATAGCAGAGGGAATACATGCTAAACCTTTGTGTTGAGAAATCATGGCATGCTCAAATTAGACAGTAAATATTAGGCTGGCTTTGCAGGGCCAAAAGGTCTCCATTGTAACTACCCAACTCTGTTATTATAGTGAAAAGAAATAATAAACAATATATAAATGAATGGGCACGACTGTTCTAATAAAATTGATGTACACTGAAATTGGAATTTTATATATTTTGCATCATAAAATATTAAAAATTTTTTTTCAACCATTCTTAGACCGTGGACTGTAGAAAAACAGGCAACAGGTTGGGATTTAGCCCAAGGACTGTTGTTTGCTGACTCCCACTGTAAAAGATTTTATGGTAGTACTCATATGTTACATTAGTAAATCTGAGAATAGCCTCCATAACCAAACCCTGAATTGCAGCTTCTGAAATCTCCCTGAGGGAAAGGCCTTCTATTTCTCATGCTTTTTTTTCCACTGATGCTTACTTGAATTGATTCCATTTTGTTGAGTCCTATTTTGCAGTCTGGGTGGATAAAGGTGTTCCCTAATTTCTGTCAAAAAGGGGAAAATGTTGGCTGATGTATAATCAAATTAGAAATGCAAGGGCTGGGTTGTTTCTCAAGCATAATTTTCAAACTTCTTAAAGGATAAAATTTTTCTAAAAGCTCAGTTATGAAGACACCTGAAAAGACTAAAAGGCTTGCTAGAACATCTTTTATTTGTTGCTGTCATTCATCAGTATTTAAAATATTCAGAGGATATCTGTCCATGTAGTTAACATACAGTGCTACATCACTGCTTTCACTGGAGAGTGAAACCGTGAACCTATAGACTTTCACTTTCTTCTCTTCACTATCTGGTTGCTTCTCTTTTGACAGTTACCTCGATCATGCCATGTATCACGGGTGCAGTGCTCACTTTGTTTTTGTCATTTCATTGAGCTTCTGGAGGGCAGTCTCTTTGTAGGGCAGGATCTGCTCAGCAGCTCTTAGCATGGTGCCTTGTCCTGAGCAGAACCTCAGTGAATAGCCCTTGAATTGAACTGACTCGTTTTGAGCTTGCCTAGCTTTTCATTTCTCAGTAGCTGCTCTTGTCACTTTAAAATGTCTTGGCTGCAATTATCTTTATGATTAAAAAATTACACCACCACATATTTTCATTGTCTCTTGTATTTCATGTTTATTCCCATCTTGATTCATCTTGCAACTCCTCGTCTTTTTCTCAAATGTACCTACTTCACATCAGTCACTCACTATTTATCCTACCTTTTTTTTTTAATCCTTTCTGGGTTTCATTTCCCTTTCAAATGTGCATGTTCTCCAGAGCCCCCACAGACCTTGGCTAAGATACTCAGAATCGATTTAGTTATTCTTACTCCTTGATTACGTATTCATCTTCCTTTACCTGAGTGTTTACACATTCTTTTCTTGTCTTGCCTATTTGCTGACTTTAGGGAAGACACTATGTTTTAATTATTTGTTGAATAATAACTACCACATTATGAAAGGTTGAACAGTTTTTATCATCTCTTCTGATAGAGATAGCTTCTTAGTAGATGTTCCATATACCTATAAGCCTGAGTATAAACGAGTTCATCTCGGGTTGTGAAAAAAAGTTTACTAAAATCAGAAACTAATCAAAACAGATGTAAGGTTTTAGGGTCATTAGTTTCCATTAAATTTCCATGGATACCTATGAAAAAGCTAAAAATACCATCAGTGAATTATTTGAAATGCCTTCTTCAGTGATGTGCAATGTGTTAAGAGAAAACTGTGAAACTAAATACTTATTCCTAATCTGCAAGCTTGTCTAAATGAAAAGTGGATGATCTCATTAGTTGGAATTGTTAACAAAGTAGCCATAGGGAGTTTTCTCCCATCCAAGTACTAACCAGGCCTGACCCTGCTTAGCTTGCAATGCGATCCAGTGCATTCAGGGTGGTATGACTGTAGACAGCATAAGTAGTTTTCTATACACTTACTGTAGGACCAACCAGATCCCTGATTAAATAGCTACCATTAGATGTACTTTGAAAAATAATTGGATACTGTAGGAGCATTACTTTGATATTGGTTTTTGCCCATGAATGAAAAAGGTAAATTAGGGAAAATACTAAAATAAACAGTCAACGAGAGAAGCAGAATGTATAAGACACTGAAAATAGATTTCAGTTTTCTTTTCAAAGTTTCTGTCCATCGATAAGATATTCCTGCAGCCAATGTGTATGGTGTACCTAATGCTGAGCACAGGCATCAGTGTCATAATATTCGGTTTCCTGAAAATGGGCGGCCTAGCAGAGGAAAAAGAGATGCACAAAATTCAATGTAAGTCCCATACAGATGGTACAAAAGGGATCTTAAATAATTAGGAGAGAAGGTTTAAATTTTGAAAGGAAATGTGTAAAATGTGGGTGGAGAATTAATAAAAAAGCTAAAATGGATTCTCATAAGAAATCAAGAAGTGTGAGGTCTCTTCTGGCTAAGAAAAGCTGGACAAGACAGATTTTCTTCTCTATTTGGCTAAGAGAAGTCCTGGTGGAGGACATGTGTTTAAGATCAGCTTTGAAAAGGGGGTACATTCCTGCTGGAGGGAAAGGCACCAACTAGCAAGGGACCAAAGGGAAAGAAATACAAAGTGTGAATAGAAAAGAGTGAGATGTTCATTTTGGTGGGGTTCAAGGAATGATGCTAGAAAAAAGGCTGAAAATACAGATGTGACCAAATATAGTGTTTGAATAATATTAAGAATAATAATGTGGCTGGGCGCTGTGGCTCATGACTGTAATCCCAGCACTTTGGGAGGCCAAGGCAGGTGAATCATGAGATCAGGAGGTTGAGACCAGCCTGGCCAACATGGTGAAAGCCCATCTTTACTAAAGATACAAAAAATTAGCTGGGCATGGTGGCGGGCACCTGTAATCCCAGCTACTCTGGAGGCTGAGGCAGGAAAATCACTTGAACCCAGGAAGCGGAGGTTGCAGTGAGTCAAGATGGCACCACTGCACTCCAGCCTGGGCAGCAGTGCAAGACTCCATCTCAAGAAAAAAATAATAATAATACAATAACAGAATGGTAACAGCTTACTTCCAGTGTCATTGTAAGCATTGGGAATAATGAAGGAAAAGTCCCTGTGCAGTACCTGGTACCTAGTGGGCACTCTATGATAGCTACTATGGCTGGTGTGAGTAAGACAGTAGGAAGCTGAACCCTGTGTTTGAGCAGAGAAGCAACACAATCATGGCCACTGGAAATGGTTAGGGCATGTGCCTGACAGATCAGAATGCTGAGAGACTTGAGGCAGCCAGGAGAATGGGAGAGATGACCAGGCATGATCTGTGCCTGGCTTCTATAATCCTTTTCTGACTTGGCCATCTTCACAAGGTGGAATCAGGTACAGCTAATAATGAAAGAGGAGATGAGAGGATTTGCTGCACAGGGAAGAGGAAGAGCAACTAATGAAGGGTAGAGGAGGTGTGAGATCTCACACTTGTTGACCTTTTATGAGAATCCATTTTTACTTTTTATTAACTCTCCACCCACATTTTACATATTTCCTTTCAAAATGTCTAAGTGTCCTGCAGAATATCAAGGGGTGATAATTCAGGACAGACAAGATTAAATAAGCATCAGACTTACCTAGTGGAGGCATGATGAGAATCCAGATCTCCTGCGTGAGTCCTTTTTCTCTTTATGGCTGCCTCATCATTTTGGCCTCATATTTGCACAAATTTGTCAGGTCTGTTATATCCCCATTATCCTTATTCCTAGTCTTATGCCTGAATACCTGAATGATGCTGAGTTACCAAAAAGGTATTAGATCGTCTTTCAGGGAAGTAGCAAGGTAGGGCCCCTCCCCTGTAAGAATAATGATTCTGTTGTATTCTTTTCTATCTTGTCCAGCTTTTCTGTGAATTTCTTTTTTACATGGCTCATCAAAATGTATTTCAGTTGGTTACTAATTTGTGCAAAATGCTGATTTGATGCAAAAGGGCATTTCTTAATGATGCTTATTTCGGCATTTTTCTTATGTTGGAATTCTCTCTGAGGATAGACCCAGAATCTGACAGCTTCACTAAGATGGCTAACTGCAAAGCTTGAGCAGTGTGGAGAGTCACTCACTCAGATATAGTTCATGCACTTCCACCGAAGTCAGATATCCTCTTTAGATTACTGGCATGTCTTAGAGAGCACAGGTAATCTGTAAGTAGTTCACCAAGATTATCCTTATTACAGTTATAATTATATAATGGGCAGGCCCAACTTATTTGGTTGGGAAGGTTGGGTACAGGAAGCAGAAAGCAGGTGTCAATATCTGTCTTGATGTTGCTTTCATGTAACATAGTGGAGATTCAGAAGATTTGTACATGAATTCAGAAGAAAAAAATAGGTTAAGAATCTTGCTAAGTAATAACAGTAATCACTAGTATGTCAAGCTTAACATACTAGTGTATGTATACTAGTGTATGTTAAGCAGCTTACATGAAGGTCTTCTTTAAACCCCATAACAACCCATTAAAGGAAGTAAGTACTTTATTATCCCTATTTTATAGTCAAGGAAACTGAATTTGAGAGGTTAAGAAATTTGGTCTAAATCTGCTGAGCAGTATGCAGTAGAGCTAGGATTCGAACTCAAATCTCATCATCTTTTTGCTGGAGCTCTTATCTGTGATGCTATCCTAACCCTAACCATTAAATTAAAGAGAGAGAGAGAGAGAACAAAATTTGCTATGATTAAATGCTGAATAAAGTGTAATTTCTTTTGTCAGTGAAGAGAAGGATATTTGTGGGATGCCTATTATGAATGGTCTAATAGGGATTGGTGGCTTTGTGTAGTGCCATGTGCTATGTTTTGCATGAAATGTTTCTCCTCTTGTTGCATCCTCCTGGTAACTTTGAAAGGTAGATACTATCTCCACATTATGGAGTTGAAAGCTGAGGACTGAAGCTTTCCCTGTGACTTTCCCAAATTCATACACAGTTAGTTCATGAAAACTCTGGACTTGAACCCCTGGTCTGCCTGACTGTATTATTCATCACTGCTTTTTCCACTATGCATGATGCCAGAGGGTAGCAGGATAGTATAAAAGTGCGTCGTGGCTCACACCTGTAATCCCAACACTTTGGGAGGCCGAAGCAGGCGGATCACCTGAGGTCAGCAGTTCGAGACCAGCCTGGCCAACATGGCGAAACCCTGTCTCTACTAAATGTAAAAAAATTAGCTTGGCATGGTGGCAGGCACCTGTAATCCTAGCTACTTGGGAGGCTGAGGCAGGAGAATCACTTGAACCTGGGAGGCAGAGGTTGCAGTGAGCCGAGATCACGCCAGTACACTACAGCCTGGGCAACAAGAGCAAGACTCTGTCTCAAAAAAAAAAAAAAGCATTCTTTTTTTTTTTAAATAAAAAACAAACATATCCTATATATGGCTTATTCCTGGCACAGTCTGTGTAGCCCATATATTTTCATTGGTTGGACATTGTACAAATCAAACATTTAGAATGTAATAAAGATCTTGAAAGTTATTTGGAAACTTTGTCTTTATGAGGATCCTAAGTTAATTGAAGTGACTAAATTGTAAAATTTAAGTTTGTTCACATAGTCACTGATTCTTTTTCTTGCCAAAGAACTGATCATTTTTCTACTAGAAGACCACTATGTAAGAGTAAAAAACTCATACCACTTTTGAAATATGGGCCCAGTGTACATAACCACTTATTATTCATATTTTTTTTACAGAGCATTGAGCCATTTGATAGGTTTCATATATAACCTTAGTTCTATGGCTCTGTGATGGACTTTGCAAAAGATTGTTTAATTCCTTTATATCTGTTTAAAATTTTAGGTTATCTTTATGGGAGGGAGCATCATACTGATATGCTCACTACTTAATTCAAGAGTATAAACAATCCTTATAATTAAGAATTTCTTTGGCAGCTGAAAATAAATGCAAAGAAGCTTGGAAAGAGAAGAGAGGTTTCCTCTTCCAAGTGCACTGAAATTTAAAATGTTAAAGAGAGAGGAGTATGCTTTTGAGGTTCCCTAAGCAGACATTTCACTGTCATTTTAATCAGCCAGATGTCAAGGTCGTAATATGATTGCAGAGTTTGCACAGTCAGCTTGTTTGGGTCAGAAAAAGAGATAATTAAACGTCCTTATGCTCAAGGTACATGTCATACTATTGTTTGTTTAAAAGCAGTGGGCAGGAGAGAGACACCGCTGGATGATGAAGTCCCAAAGAAAGAGGGCATAAAGTGGTGTGCTTATGAAACATGGCTGATAAAGCCTTGTGTTTGCTAACAGATGACTCTCTGTAGGGTTAATCTGGCCTCTTCCTATTTCCTCTTTAAAATAACATTGCAGCAAATTGCATGTAGCTGGGAAGTAGCCAAGGGCATTTCAGTTTGAATTACTTAGGTTCAGATCTGGAGCCTTGTAAAAACAACTCTGTCCTACACTGAGGCTTATTATTTACTTGGGAAATTAATTGGCAGTGTTCATTTTTATGATGAAAATTCATTGAACAGTGTGTCTGGGGGTGAGTTTTACTTTTCTAAGGGGGTTCATCAACAGTTACTGAGTTTGATTTTTCAGACCAAAGTAAAGATTATTTCTGGGAATTGGAGTTTTAAAAAGGCATGCTCTGTCCTCATTCAGTGAGGATATTGTCCAGATCCTTCCAGTGGCAGTCACAGGAGATATGATGTGATAATTTTGTGGGAGAATTCCCTTGAAAGGCTTCTGAAATCATACTTTTAAAGCTCATAATAACTTGAAATCTTTTTTTCAACTTGTAATTTTATATATTTATATCTGTTTCATAGTAAATTTACAATGAAATTGCTTGAGGATTACCAAGCTTTACATACTTAAAAGATCTGTGTACCTCCCAAGTTTAAATTTTTTTTCAAACTTGGGATATAATTGAGATGTAATGGACATGTCCTAAAATTCGCCCGTATACAATTCAGTAGTTTTAAGTATATTCACCAAGTTGTACAATGATCACCACTATTTAATCCAGTAATTTTCATCATTCCAAAAAGAAACATCATACCCATTCAGTTGCTCCCTATTTCCCCTTCCTTCAGTTCCCAGCAACCCACTAATCTACTTTTAAGTCTTCATTTGCATAGGGTGTAACTTAGTTACTTCCCTTCAGCCTCTGATTGGTTGCCTCCTGTAATCAATCAGATTGGTCACGGGGCAAGTCTTTTTTACATAGGGTGTAATGAGGTTACTAATGGGAAACCTCTAAAGGGTATTTAAACCCCAGAAAATTCTGTAACCAGCACTCTTGAGCCACTTGCTCAAATCTGCTCTCACTCTGCGGAGCGTACTTTTGTTTCAGTAAATAAGTGCTTTCCTTACTTCGTTTTTCACTTCATTCTTCATTCTTTGTGTGTTTTGTCCAATTATTTGTTCAAAATGCCAAGAACCTGGATGACTTATACTCAGTACCCTCTGCCAGTAACACTTGATGTCTGTATGGATTTGTCTATTCTGGACATATCATACAAATGGACTCTTGCAATATTATGTGGGCCTTTTGTGCCTGCAACTCCTACGTAGCATACTTAGTATAATGTTAAGGTTTATTAATGTCACTATCAGTGTTTTATTTTTAGGTTCCTAATGCATGGATAATATACCATTCATCAATTGATGAAAATTTGGGTGGTTTCCTTTTTTTACCTTTTGCTGTTATGAGTAAGGCCACTATAAACATTGTCTACAAGTGTTTGGGTGAACTTTTGTTTCTGATTCTCTTGGGAGTGGAATTGTCGCATCATGTGGTGACTCTATACTTAACTTTTTGAAAAACTGCGAAGTTTTTTCAAAGTGGATGCACCATTTTACATTGTCTAGATCATAGGTGGTACTCATTGTGGTTTTGATTTGAATTTCCCTAATAACTAAAAAACATCTTATTCTGTCTTATTGGTCATTTGCATATGTTGTTTGGAGACATGTCAATTCAAATCCTTTGCCCATTTTTTAATTTTTAATTTTTGTGGGTACATAGTAGGGATATATATATATATATGTAAAATTTAAGGGATATAGGGGATACTTTGATATAGACATACAATGTGTAATAATCACATCAGTGTAAATGGAGTGCCCATCACTTCAAGCATTTATCCTTTGTGTTACAATCCAATTATACTCTTAGGTTTTTAAACATATACAATTGAATTATTGACTGTAGTTGCCCTGTCGTGCTATCAAATACTAGCTCTTAGTCATTCTTTCTATTTTTTTGTGCCCATTAACCATCCCCACTTTCCCCCCTCCACGTCCCCCATTGCTTTTCTGGGCCTCTGATACCCATTGTTCTACTCTCTATCTCCATGATTTCAATTGTTTTAACTTTTAGCTCCCACAAAATAAGTGAGAATGTGAAGTTTGTCTTTCTGTGACTGGCTTATTTCGCTTAACATAGTGATCTCCAATTACCAACTACCAGCTCGGTTGGGAGACCCCCACCCAGGCAGCACTGAAGGAATTGAGAGGCAGACACCCAGTTAGAACAACTGAGTGGATCTATCTGGGGGACCAGCAACAGCCTGAGAGCATCAGGGCCTAACAGCTTTTTAGGCTGAAGGCCCAGAGCAGATTCTCATCCATGCATTTATTTGCTCTTAGACAGGTGATTCTTAATACACAGGTGCTCTACATTTACTCATAATGCAAGAATATACCAAGTAGGAAGCTGTTACCTGCCTACCACTAATTATAAACTAAAAGGTACCCTCCACTAAGAAACCATGGAGGCAGGGTAAACTTAATGTTTCTCAACATCCAGTTCCATCCATGTTCTTGCAAATGGCAAGATCTCATTCTTTTTGATGGCTGAATAGTACTCCATGGTATACATCACATTTTCTTCATCCATTTATCTGTTGATGGACACTCAGATTGTTTCCAAATCTTGACTATTGTGAATAGTACTGCATTAAACATGGGAGTGCAGCTATCTCTTTGATACTCTGATTTCCTTTCTTTTGGGTATATGCCTAGCAGTGGGATTGCTGGATCATAAGGTAGCTCTATTTTTAGCTATTTTGGGGGACTTCCAAACTGTTCTCCATAGCGTTTGAACTAATTTACATTGCCAGTATACAAGGGTTCCCTTTTCTCCACATCCTTTGTTATTGCCTGTCTTTTGGATAAAAACCATTTTAAGTAGAGTAAGATAATATCTCATTGTACTTTTGAATTGCATTTCTCTGATGATCAGTGATACCGAGCACCTTTTCATATGCCTGTTTTTCAGTCGTATGTCATCTTTTGTGAAATGTCTATTCAGATCTTTAGCCAATTTTTAAAATCAGATTATTACGTTTTTTTCCTATAGAGCTGTTTGAGCTCCTTATATATTCTTGTTGTTAATTCCTTGTTCAGATAGTGTATTAGGCCATCCTTGCATTGCTATAAATACCTGAGACTGGGTAATTTATAAAGAAGAGGGGTTTCATTGGTTCATCATTCTGCAGCCTTTACAGGAAGTATTGTGCCAGCATCTGCTTGGTTTCCTCAGAGGCCTCAGGAAATTTACAATCGTGGCAGAAGGCAAAGAGGGAGTAGGAATATCACATGGTGAGGATGGAGCGAGAGAGAGAGAGAGAGAGTTGTGGGGGGAGATGCTCTACACTTTTAAATAACCAGATCTTATGTGAACTCAGAGTGAGATTTCACTTTTCACCAAGGGAATGGCCTAAACCATTTATGAGGGATCTGCCCCTATGATCCGAACACCTCCCACCAGTCCCTACCTCCAACACTGGTAATTACAATTCAGCATAGAATTTTATCAGATGGGTAGTTTGCAAATATTTTCTCCCATTCTATAGATTGTCTCTTTATTTTTTTGTTGATTCATTCACCATTCAGAAGCTTTTTAACTTGATGTGATCTGATTTGTCCATTTTTGCTTTGGGTACCTGTGCTTGTAGGGTATTCGTCAAGAAATCTTTGCTTAGTCCAATGTCCTGGAGAATTCCTTCAGTGTTTTCTGCTAGTAGTTTTAAAGTTTGAGGTGTTCGATTTAAGTTTTTAATTCATTTTGATACGATTTTTGAAAATGGTGAAAGATTGGGGTCAGTTTTATTCTTCTGCCAATTGGTATCCAGGTTTCCCAGCACAATTTATTAAGAAGACTGTCCTTTGTATGTTATTTGTTTTTTTTTTTCTTTTGATGCTTTTAGGATCTTTTCTTTCTACATGATCTTTGGGTATTTAGTTATTAAATGCCTTGAAGTAATCTTCTTTGGTTTAAATCTGCTTGGTGTTCTGTAAACTTCTTGTACTTGCCCATTGTTATCTTTATCTATGTTTGGGAAGTTCTCTTCTCCCTTTGAATAAATGTTCTACCCTTGTTTCTTTCTGTATCTCCTCTTTAAGGACAATAACTCTTACATTTGCCATTTTGAAGCTACTTTCCAGATGTTGTAGGTGTACTTCATTTTTTTCTTTTGTCACTTCTGTGTATTTTCAAATAGCTTGTCTTCCAGCTTGCTGGTTCTTTCTACTCCTTGATTAATCCTACTGTTAAGAGACTCTGATGCATTCTTCAGTATGCCAGTTGTATTTTTAAATTCCAGAATTTCTGCTTGATCCTTTTTATTTATTTCAATTTCTTTGTTAATTTATCTGATAGAAGTTTGAATTCTGTGTTATCTTGAATTTTTTCAACTTTTTTGAAAACAGCTATTTTGAATTCTCTGTCTGAAAGGTCACGTATCTTCATCTTTCCAGGATTGGCCCCTGGTTCCTTATTTAGTTTGTTCAGTGAGGTCATGTTTTCCTGCAGGATCTTGATGTTTGTAGATACTCATCGATGTCTGGGCATTGAGGAGTTAGATATTTATTGTAGCCTTCACTGTCTGAACTTGTTTGTACCTATTTTTAGGAAGGCTTTCCAGGTATTTGAAGATATCTCGGTGCTGTGATCTAAGATTTTGGTCACTGCAACTGTATCTGCGTTAGAGGACACCCCAAGCCCCGTAACACCATATTTCTTGCAGACTCATAGAGATATTGCCTTGGAGTCCTGGATAAGTTCTAGAATAATTCTATGGATTACCAGGCAGATATCTTTGTTTTCCTCCCTTACTTTGTCTCCAATGAATAGAGTCTCCCTCTCTTTACTAAAGCCAGAACAGCACTGGGTCTTGCCTAAGGCCCATTATAACCACTACCTGTCTACTGCTTATGTTCACTCAAGACACTAGGGCTCTACAGTCAGCAGCTAGTAAATTCAGCCGTTCTTGTGTCTTTCCATTTGGGGCAGTAAATTCGCTTGGGCCCTTGGCAGGTTCAGAGATGTCCAGGAACCAGGGCCTGGAGTTGGAAACCACAGAAATCTACCTGGTGCTCTATTCTGCAGCTAAACTGGCAATGAAACCACAAGACAATGTTTTTCCCACTCTTACCTCCCTTTGCCCCAGCAGAGGACTCTCTTTTCATGCCCACCACCACTGCAGGCCCATGGGAAGTACTGCCAGGGTACCAGTGACATTCACTTAAGGTCCAAGTGCTTTTCAGTCAACTTGTGCTGAATGCTTCTAGACCTGGGACTCTCCCTTCAGTGACTTAGGCTCCTTTCTGGCCCAGTGTAGGGTATAGAAATGCCACCCAAAAGCCAAAGCCTGGAATTGGGGACCCTAAGAGCCTGCTGGGTGCTTTCCCCTACTGTGGCCAAGCTGCTACCCAGGCTGCAAGACAAAGTCTCCTCTGTTTTTCCCTTTCCTTTCTCGAGCAGAAGGAATAGTGCTCTCTGCGATCTGAATATTCTGTGGGCATGCTGGGTCACACCCAAGGCCCACAATATATACTACTTGGTTACTGCTGCTAATTATTCAGGGCCCAAGGGCTTCTTCAGTCAGCAAGTGATGAATCTTGTCAGGATTGAGTCTTTCCTTTCAAGCAGTAGGTTCCCTTTTGGGCAAAGGTGTGTCTAGAAATGTTATTTGAAAGCTAGGGCCTAGAATGGGGACCTTACGACTCTGCCTGATGCCCTGTTCCACTGTGGCTGAGCTGGTATCCAAGTTTCAGAATGAGGTCCTCTTTGCTCTTCCTTCTCTCCTCAAGCAGAAGGAAGTGGCCTCTTTTGGAGCTGCAAGCTGTGCTTCCTGTGCTTATAGAGGGGTGACAGAAGCACTCCCTTAGCCACTCTGGATGGTGTCTCACTAGTTCATGTGCCCCACAAGTCCACTGGCTGTGAGCCCACCACAGCACTAGGACATGTCTAGGAGTTGCAGTTCTTGTGGTTTAGACAGCCTTTGAAGTTTATTTAGAACCCCAGAGCACTTTACCCTGCAGTGGTGAGGCTTGCTGAAACTCAGGTTCCAGCAGCTGGGATAGGGTGATTCCCCTCTTTCTAGAGCTGGTCTGAATGCTCCCTGTATGAGAACAAGCTGAGTTCTGCCCAGTGTTGGAAGCGCTGAATTCTTACAAAAAAAATCCCACAATTATTCTCTTTTCCTCCCTAAAGCACACAGATTCTCTCCTCATGCCACAAGGGATGGAGAAGTGGGTGGCCTCAGCAATTCAAGACTCTCTTTCCGATCTTCTTCAGTGCTTCCTTCAGTGATATTAAATTAAAATCAGGTACTGTGATTGCTCACCTGATTTTTGGTTCTTATAAAGTTGCGTTTTTGCATAGAGAGTTGTCACGTTTGGTGTTCTTGCAAGGGGGAGCACTGGTGGAGGCTTCTATTTGGCCATTTTGCTCTAGCTTTCTTTTCCTGCCCATTTTTAAATTGGGTTGTGCTTTGGTTTGAATACGTCCTTCCCAAAGTTCAGCTGTTGCCGATGGGGAGATGGGGTCTCTAAGAGGTGAGTAAGCCATGAGGCTATTAAGGCCCTTATAAAAGAGGCTTCATACAGCATTTGGCCAACTTGCCTTCTGCCTTCTGCCATGTGTGGATGTATCAAGAAGGCCTTCACTAGACCAAATGCCATCTCCTTGATCTTGGACTTGCCAGTTTCCAAAACTGGGATGAATAAATTACCCCATCTCAGTATTCTGTTATAGCAGCTGAAAACGTACTAAGACAAGTTGTTTGTCTCTATTGTTTGACTTATAAAAGCTCTTTTATATCATCTAGATGCAAGTTTGCTTATCAAATATGATATGCAAATACTTTTTATCATTCTGTGGGTTGTCTTACTACATTCTTGATAATTTCCTTTGAAGCATAAAAACATTTATTGATGAAGTCCAGTTTTTCTTCACTTATGCTTTTGGTGTCATATCTAAAAATAAAACACTGCATAATCCAAAGTCATAAAGAGTCGTGTCTATGTTTTCTTATAAAAGTTTTTGTAGTTTTACCTGTTACTTTTAAGGTCTTTGGTCCATGTTGAGTTAACTTTTATATATGATATGAGGTAGAGTTCCAACTTGATTCTTTTGTTTGCGGATATCTAGTTGTTCTAGCACTATTTGTTGAAAAGACTGTTCTTTCTCCATTGAATTGCCTTGACACTGTTGTTGAAAATCATATGAGCATAAATGAGAGGTTTTTATTTCTGACTCTTAATTATATTTCGTTGATCTATATGTTTATTCTTATGCTGGTATTGCACTGTCTTGATTATCGTAGCTTTGTAGTAAGTCTTGAAATTGGGAAGTGTGAGTCCTCTTTGTTCTTCTTTTTTGAAGAATATTTAGGTTATTCTGAATTTTTTGGATTTCCATATACATTTTAGGATTAGCTTGTCAGTTTCTACAAAGAATCAAGCTGGATTTTGCTAGAGATTATATTGAACCTGTAGATCATTTTTGGAATATTGCCATATTAACAATATCAAGTCTTCTGATCCATGAACATGGAATGTTTTTTCATTTATTTAGGTCATCTTTAATTTCTTTCAACAATGTTTTGTGGTTTTCAGTGCATACATTTTGCATTTATTATATTTATTTCCAGTATTTTATTTTTGGTTTCTTTGTAAATGTAATTGTTTTCTTAATTTCATTTTTAGATTGTTAATTGCTAGTATAAAGAAGTACAATTAATTTTTGTATATTGATGTTGTATTCTGAAAAATTAAAAAAAACAACTTAGTAGAGTCACAAGACAGTAAAGTCAGTGTCAGTAATGAAGGAAGGAGAACACAGAAGAAGAGGAAACTCAGAACATGGGAGAATAATTAGCTTAGATTTGAACATCTTACTTTCCGTTGCACAGATAGACTTATTGATCTTTTCTTAAAAAAAGAAAAAGCTGAAATTTACTTGTTGGGTAGGTTCCTGCCCTGTTCTGTTTTCAGAGGTTGATGGTTTCAGGAGTTTTTACTTCTGACTTCATTATTTGAAAAAATACTTATTTTGAGAAAGGACAATTCATTCCAATCATCCTTGCAATCCAAGTATGTGTGAAGTTCTTGAAGGAGTTGTGATTATTAAAATTTTCAACATTTTCCTATGAAAATTTATAGGATTTCCACTCGATGATACTTTTATTACGAAGATTCACATTGCTGCACACTAAATCATGGCCTCTCAAAATGTGTTTGTGCTATAGTGCAGGTTCTGCCCAAGAACCAAGACTGTCCTGGTTATGTGTAAAGAGAGTGACTGCCCCACATTAGTGGGGTAATTTGAAGGTGACCAGAACACCTTGATCATTGGGATTCTTGATATTCAGTTGCAATGAAAATATGTTGCTTGAGAAGAGTAATAGTAACCCACTCATATCCAGTGATAGTGAGTAAAGAGAAATTTATAATTTATTTTAATACTTATCTGGATAACAGACATGGGATATGACAGATTCATTTTTTTTTTCTATTCCTGGGGGAAAGAAGAAACACACTTGTAAGACATATTTTCCTTCTGCAGTTTTTCCCCTGTATACATCATGCAACTGGTAGTTTTCATAGGAGGTTCTTCTGCAATCTTAAAGTAGTTGGAGTGTTTTCCTCCTTTTGCTCATTGAGACCATTTAGGCTTTTAATGCAGTAGACCAAAATGAGGTCCTTAAAGCCAGCTTGTTTAAAGTTGAAGTGTTTCGTTTGAGTGTTTCTAAACTGTGTCTTATTTTGATGGCAGCTGATAAAAGTGCTTCTTGGTACTTTGATAAAAATGTGAAATGGAAAAGACTAGACCATGAAAAAACATAAACCTGTAAAAATATAGGGGATGCGAGGGACACAGAAGATAGATGATATATTTTTCCTTCTAGTACAATTTTATAAAATATAGCCTGGTTTAATTCTCTCTTAGATCACAGGACAAAGAAAGGAATACATTGATTCAAGTAAACAAGTGGAAAATTTGATGATATTGGAATTGGGGCCAATATTTTGCTGGTACTATAAGCTATTTGGAGAGGCCCAAGCCTTTCAGAAAGAAAAGATAGAGTGCTATCAAAATGCTCCAGAACGCACCGAGGAGCAGGGAGACTTGTCAGGGGTACCTATGCTTTACCTGCTCTGCTCAGAGTCACAGAACTGTATCTTTCTCTCTTACTGGATCATTTCAGAAAGTGACAGGGGATATAAGTGATATTAATCAGGTGGCTGTTTCTAGATGTCTCAATTTCTGGAAGGTAGTATATGTCATTGTGATAAATGCTTCTGCTCTCTGAATATTCCATGGAAACATTGGCCCTAGAGGAAGAATGTTCTGCCAGCCAGCAGGAAGGATGGTAGATTTAGGGTGAAAAGTATATTCTGGGGTAGGCTGGCCCTGGAACGGCCTTCCTAGCTTGGGTCTCCAGCCTTGATTACTTTTATTGTGGGGGAGCCCTGGCATCGTAACCAGGTGCCAAGTGGAACGGTGTACTCAGAGGACTCAGATGCTTTTTGTACCAGTATGGCCTGACCTCACAGAGACGGGGAAGCAGACAGGCCCTTGGTGTCTGCCCACCTCCCCTCCTGTGCTGTCTTCTCTGCCTTGTGGCTGGCCTATCTCTGGAGACCTCAGTTTCTACTCAAATTCTCTAGTATCCTAGGGCTCCCACTGTGGCAGTCAACTCAGTCCTGCCTGGGGTGTTTCTGTTTTAACAAGTGGCTTTTGACAAGGCAGAGGCTCAGCACAAATGTAGCAATTTCAAGCAATAGTGGAAGTCAGAGTGAGGAGTTAGGGCATGGTCATTGTAAATAACAGTGGAAATAATAGTTGTTCACTTTTATCAAGCACTTTACTGACAGGGCTGAGCTGAGTGCCACATATATGATTTCATTGTCAGGACACCGGTCTGAATTGGGTTTCATTAAAATCCTTGTGGTGAGGAAGCCTGGAGAGGAAAGGTTACAGGCCAAGGTCACATGAATATTGATTAGAAAAAAATGAGAATTCATGTCAGATAGTCTGTTGCCAAAATCCATATCCTTAGCTATCATAATTGTCCTAAAGATCATATCAGAGAAGTGCGTGTGTTGGCAAGAACAGATGGGACTCTTGGAAAGGTTAGAGCGGGACTGCATTCAAGGAATGAATGCAGGCAGCCCAAGATGACACTGGAGGGAGAAAGTCCAGGAATAAATACCAGGACCTTACGCTCTTTCTTCTGTCTAGTATCCTGCAGATGCTCACCAGTGACTGAGCCCAGTGGGAACTAGAGATCTGGACAATTCATTGCAATAACTCATATAGATCAGAACTGCTGGAACAAGGTGAGGAAGTGGCTGTCATTGTAGGAGCAGGACCACCAGACATGAGCTCTGCCTTAGGTAGAGGGATGTACCAATGTCAAACCATAGCCTGGTTTTGGGAAAGGAGGAAAGGGGAGGAAGCTCCTGTTCCTTTCTCTCTTTCTTTATTCTCATCTCTTGCCAGGGACACTTATTTGCCCAGCCCAATGAGATGCTAGAAGGCAGGGGAAGTTGGTTTGATGTAGCCTTCTGGGGTACAGAGCAGGAGGGTAGAGTGAATTTGAAGAAGCCCATGAAAACAATCTCATACAGGGCCCATATGTGAATCTGTTCCTGAAGAACAGTCCCAGAAGACATACTTTGGAAGCTTTGAGGTCACTGGGTCATTGGTCAGCAGCTTTATTTAGATCAGCTACTTCTGTGTATACAGCATCTTTCATTGACACAGAAATTTGACCTTGTTACATTTCAGTTTTCTCTGCGCCTTGAAGAAGTAACTTTTTATCAATTTGCTTTGCCTTCTAAGTAAAAGCCAGCAAATTTGCAGAGGGGCTGGTCTCCCCACATCTGGATATCTGTGTACTTTGCAAATTCTTGACCTTGAGTGGTCCTGGCATGTAGTTATTCCTCTGTGTCTACACTTGGGCCCTGGGGCATTTGTGTCCTTCAGATGCCCCTTCCTCTGATAAACTTGCTGAAGGTTCAGCATTTTCTGTGTCTCGTTAAAATTTAATTTGCTGTAACATTGCCAGGCCCTGCCATAGCTATATTTAAATGGCTTCATTGCCTCATTCTTTGCATTGCCTTTGCTTTTGAGGATCTTGAAATGGTGAATGCCTTCAGTTGTGCCAGCAGCCATGAAGGGCAGGCAGGGGCTTTGTACATGATGTCTGTGTACTTGTAGGTTTTGCTTCTCTAAAACATGTAAGCAAGGGCAGTGAGGTTATTGTGAGAGGGAAGGGCATGGGAAGGGCACTTGGGGACAGCAGGAAGCATTTGGAAGTAAATGTTAATTCATTTAAGAGTTTGATGCCTGTTTAATTTTTCATAAGCCCACTTAAAATATAGTAAGATTTTAAGTTGGAGTGCTTTTCTAAGCATGATCAATAAAAATGTGCCCTGGACCCTATTCTGTAATTGGCACAAGGACTACAGTGGAGTTTTACAATTATTCTCACGTACCCAAGTCTGTGTCTCTGCAACCTTTGGAAAATATTCTTGGTTTGAAGTTAGAGAACAAAGTAAACTGTCTGCTTGAATGTTGTTGAAAAAGATATTGTACTAGCTTATCAAGGATAAGATGATACAAACCAGGCTAGGAAAAGAAGTCAGGAAACACTTAGTGATATCTGCATGATAGTCGGCTTACCTAGGGAAGAAGCTGAATGAGAGAGAGAGTTGAGAGAGTAGAAGAAGATAGGGACAGAACATTCTGGGTTTCCTGAGAAGCAGTGGGTGGCAATTTCTCTTCTGAGTTTCAAGAAGTGGATATATTATAGGAAGGGTTGAAATGTGATTCAAGTCGCTAATGTGTGCTTCTTGAAAAAATATCAAAACACTTCCCCAAATTGAGGTATTTGGTTAATAAACAATCTGGTCTCTGTTCATTGGATTATCATTTGACATTGCTAGAGTTGATCTATTGGACTGGAGCAAATAGAGGAATATTAGAAGTAGATAAGAAAAACTTTAAATACAGTGGTCTCTTACTGTAAATGTCATCTTTTTTTTTTCTTTCTTGTCATATTCCCAATACTCCTATCTGACCTCTCTTCTGTGCTATTTTGTCTTTCATTCAAGTCCCTTTCTATTTACTCTCTTTCCATTTTAGTTTAGTTTTCTCTTTTGTGTGTCTGTGTTTTCCATTCATTTTGTATGTTTCTGGTCTGACACTTTATCACCTAATGTTGTCTGTGCTGTATGTTTCATCAGTCCTTTCCTCCTCCAAGGGTATCTCCTGGGACCTATAAATAATATTGCAACAATGTGTTGGTAAACTTTGGGTAAACAAAGGGCATGGGTCGCTTTAGACCTTTCTTAAGGCAGCCAGGTCTTGAGGGTTTTGCTTTCTCCAGTAGGTAGCACATGCTTTGAGAGCCCAAGTTTGCCCAGTGCCTGGTATATATTGGGTGCTTAGTGAGTATTTGTTGAACACATGGCTGTATTATTTGAAAATATTGAACCTGTATGAGTGGAAAATAAGGGCTGCTTTTTGGGAAAATGTTGGTGGATTTCATGTGGGAAGTTTTCCTCCGGGAATAGTGGCTTTGCCAGTTTGGTAGCTATTTAGTCTTGACACTTTCTTTCACACATGCTTATTTTCTGTGGGTTCTGCTGTTTTTCCTTCCCACTAATAAATATTGTTTGTATCATGTTGCACCCTCCTCTTTGACTTAACTTCCGTTGTCTGTGTTGGTGGGGGCAGGGGCCGTTTGCTCCTTCCTTCCTTGTTGTCTCAGTGGCAGCTCCTTTCTTCTTCTTTACCTGCACTGCCTCTTCTTGCTGTTCCTATTCTCATTATTGGGATTCCTTGCCTACTCTCCCTTCTTTGGTCGTTTATTGATTTTTTTTCCTTTTTGAGCATCGTGGGGCTTGGTCTTTTTAGGATAAGGAGCCTCTGCTGTACTACCCAGGATGGGCACTGGAAGTGAAAGCAATCCCAAACAAGTGGAATGCCCATAGCAGGGGAGAAGGCGGCCATAGTTTCTTTTGTCATATAGTCTGTGCTATTCAGTTTAACCTAGTCTTTTATTTTTCTGTGGGCTTCATCTCCTCAGAATTTCTCTGGCTCTATCAAGTTTTTTTTTTTTTTTTTTGATGGAGTCTCGCATTGTCACCCAGGCTGGGGTGCAATGGTGTGATCTTGGCTTACTGCAACCTCTGCCTCCCAGATTCAAGTGATTCTCCTGCCTGAGCCTCCTGTGTAGCTGGGATTACAGGCAGTCGCCACCACACCTGGCTAATTTTTTGTGTTTTTAGTAGAGGCAAGGTTCCGCTATGTTGGCCAGGCTGGTCTCAAACGCTTGACCTCGTGATCCACCCGCCTTGGCCTCCCAAAGTGCTGGGATTACAGATGTGAGCCACCGTACTTGGTCTCATTAACTATTTTTTAAGTACTTTACTAGGCCAGGCATTGTACGGTCAATGGCGAGGAAACTCAGCCTGCTTCTGTGGAGCTTATGGTCTCATGGGGAAGTGTCAGACATTAATCAAATAGTGTTAAATTGCAGCTGTGAAAATGCGTAGTATGTAAAAGGAGAATTGCCCTGTGGTCAGGATGCTCTGGGTACTTTTAAAGGCCTTTTGTTTTACTTGGGCGGCTGTGGCAGGAGAATCACCTGAACTGGGAGGCTTAGGTTGCAGTAAGCCGAGATTGCGCCAATGCACACCAGTCTGGGTGATAATACAAGACTCCATCTCAAAAAAAAAAAAGCCCATAAAAATAAAATATACATACAGAAGAGTATGCTTATTATAGCTGTATAGCTCATGTGTAGGTGTATAGCTTATTATAGGTGTATAACTTGCACAAACTCAACACTCCTGTGTAGCTTTCACTCACATTAAGAAACAAAATTTCACAAGCATCCAGAAGCCCCCTCGTACTTTCTGCAAGTCCCTGCCCCCATCAAGGATAAACTGAGATTGAAACTTACAGTACCGTAAGCTGCTTTAGAGACTTTTTTCTAGTATGGAGACCAGAAAAGACTTCTTGAGGAAAGTATTTCCTGAGCTGAGAGCAGAAGAGTAGTACAGGAGCTGGGGTGAAGATCAAGGGAAGAGTTTCCAGGCAAGAGATCCCATGGGAGGAGGGAGCAGGAAGCACGTAAAGAACAAGAAGATCAGAGGGGATTGGAAAGAGAAAGGTTCCTAGTTGAATTGGGGAGGGGAGAATTAAATTTGAATTTGAAAGAGATCACTCTGGCTTGAGGGTGGAGAACAATTGAATAGAGGTCTGGATGAGTAAGAGAAGACTATTTAGGAAGTTATTGCAATATTCTAAGCTGGAGAAGAGGTGGCTTAGTGAAGGATGATGGTAGCAATGCATAGAAGAGAGTGGATTTGAGGGATGTTTCAGAGCCGAGATTGATAGGACTTATGAATGGATTTGCCGTAGAAACCAACAGGAAGAAGTGTCAAGGATGATTTCTAAGTTCCTGCTTGGAAACATGGAAGAATGGTGGTACCAGTTGCTGAGATTGTCTGCTAGATTAAATAAAATGTCTCTGTAGAATGTAGATTTGGAACAAAGGACAGGTGTGATTGGTTTTGTGCCCATCTAAGTGAACATTGACTCTGATGGCTATGAGTCATGATTGGCACATTTTGGTATTAAATGAAAGTGCTGTATTTACTCATGTATCCCATTGCTTATTTCCCTCAACGGTACTCTTCAGGAGGATACCTGTGCAAACACACACACATATATACATATATATGCACATACACATATATATGTCTTTCACTGTGTAGTTTATGTGTATTGTCCCTCTTAGCAGGCAGGGTTAGCTGGAGTAATTGTTCAGTTATATGAAGAAATGAGAAAGGCTTTTGATTTTGATGAATGTAAAAGAATTAATACCTAGCTCCTGTTTATAGTTCATAAAGTTGTCTTAACATTCTCAGACGGTTCCCAGCTGTTTCTCTGGTGATGCTGTGTAGGTGTTATTGATGCTGTCTCCTTGTTTTTGGGGAGGTGGTGGTAGCAGTGGTATCAAGGATAAAAATGTTGCCCCCATCCTGAAACAGTTAAATAGAGATAAGACATTTATTCCAATATCTATTGTGTATGATAGTGCCGTGTTGATTAATTAATTCATGTGAAAAACCAGGTATTTCACCAAGCACTGTGTAAGACATTGCAGAAACAAAAAATGAGCAACATTGACTTGGTTCACAGGTGTTTATTCATTTCTTACTTTTTGCTGTTTGGGACTGGGTTTTAATGGTAAACTAAAACAAACATGGTGTCCCTGATCTCATGGAACCTATGGCTAGAAGAGGAGATGGACATTAATCAAAGAATCAGCAAATAAATAACACTGATATGTACCATAAGGGAAAAATATGTGGTGTCATGACAGTATACAAGTAGGGGATTGGAGCTAGCCAGGGACATCAGCAGAGGCTTCCTTGAAGAAGTGATCATTAAGTTGAAAGAATAGTATCACTTGGGCAAGAGAGGATGGAGAGAAGAGCATTTTGTCTGATGGGGCTGCTTGACAGTGCAAGAGTGAAAGCAGGCTGGGTTATGTGTGAAGAACACATGAACCCCTCAAGTCCAGGGTCTTAGCATCACAAAGGTTTGCTTCTTCCTCTCACTACATGAATGATATAGCTTGGTGAGGAGGTTCTGTTCTTTATATGTGTTCCTGGACACCCGTTGATGGAGGTTTCCCTCTCTGAGCATTGCTGTTGGTGTGGCACAGGAGAAGACATGGACTTACCCCTTCTTGCTCTTCTCTGTTCCCACCTGGAAGTGACCCATATTACTTCTGCCCATGGTCCATTGGCCAGACTGATCACATGACCCCACCTCATGGCATGGAACTGGGTGGTATAGTTTTCTGTAAGAGGTTACAATAGCACTTATTGAAGTGATGATTATGGCTATGTGGAAGAAATAAAGCATATCAATGACTAAGCAAATGATGTACCAGAATGACTTGTTGGCTGCTAAAATTTGGGTGATGAAGAAGGAGAGGGAGTCAAAAAGTGGGAGTTAGCCTTTAGCTCCTAGGTGAATGGCAGAATTAAGGAACCATTCACAAGGTTAAGGAAGGGATAGAGGCTTTTGATAGACCGGGTGATAAGTGTGTTTGAAGTCATATTTAGTCTGGGATGTTAGCTAGGAGAAGATGTCCAACAGGCATGTGGAAATACAAGACTAGATTTTGCCAGATGAGGGGCTAAGGGCAGGGCACTTTAGGGTAGTACAAATACGGTGATGAGTGAAACTAAAGGAGAGACAAAAGATGGTTAGAGCTGTACCTTGGGGAACACATAGATATAGCTGGCACCATGAGAAAAGAGAATGATCAGAGGAGACAGAAGAGGAGCAAAGGAGAGTGATAGGGAGTTTTGACAGCCATGGTAAGGGGTATTTCAGAAGGAAGGAGGGCCCAGCTGTGTCAAATGCCCTACACGTTAAACAAGATGGAGAATAAGACCAGGTCATTGGGTTGGGAATTGAGGAGGTTATTGATGATCTTCTAGGAAGGAGAAAGAAAGGATGGAATCATGTGAGACTGTTAAAGTCATGGGTCAGAGTTGCTGTTTTGTTTTATGAGGGATAGAAGACAGTAAATCCCAAACATGATGATAGGTACAGAATGAAAGAGAGAATGAACACAGGAAAAATAAGATTTAGAAGAAACAAGAATGGAAGAAATACAGGGTTAACCTTGGTAACAAAGAGTCACATTTCCTTCTTGGAGGTAAGAGCAATAGATGGGAGGAGAGTTTGAAGAAACAAAGAAATATTTGAGGTAATGAATGGGTTGATAGGAGAGACGAACAGATGTACATACCCTGTGTAGAATTCAAGATCCTTAGAGGTTAGCTGTTCATAATGCTGAAATATGCAATAAATTGGCAGGACTACAAATTCAAGTTAGCTCAAAAAAAGCTCAGAATTCAAATATGCCTTTGATTATAGGTCATATTGCACAGGACCTAATGAAAGAGCTATTGTTGGAAAATTAAAAACAATAGTAATTATTTCAGTTTTCTGTAATTATGCATTGGTTATTATGTTATTTCTTTGGGAATGTAGAATGAACCTCCTGGCTGAAATTGATTACACATCTTTTTAAGCAGAGTCAAGGCACCTTTTAGGATAGTGTATGAGAATTAATTAATGGGACTATCTTTCAGATGTCAGAAACCTGCTTTTTATTACTGTTTATTAAGTGGGCACAATGTGTCCTTGGTGGCCTATTGATCAGTGTTATCAGTTTAAAACCTGTCAGTCTAGCTGTGAATTACCTAAAGAAAATTCAGTTATAAAGTAGCTCACTAAAATAGCTCATGCATAAGGAAGGAATGAATTATACCAATCAGTATTAATTTTCAACTCCGATATTTTTTAAGGGATTAGGTCTTCTTTGTTCACTGTAAAAATTCAAAGTAGGACAGGCCCTTTTTATCCTAATTCAGGAGCCCCACAGTTGACTTACGTATTGTTAAACTGGATTTGACTCCCTTGCCCAGGCAGATAAATGTAACCTTCCTGGCCCAATGTCTAAGTGGTATGAATGACTGCCACTTACATTTGGTAATTTCCCTTTGACTTCAGAAGTTATGAAAAGACTGAACAGCCCTGCAGACTTATCTGAAACAATTAACAAATAAATCAGGCACCAATTGTAAAGTGTTGCTGAATGAGGGTCATTTATTTTTCATTTTGTGCTTGAAGGTTTTAAAAATACCTGGTAGTAATCTCAAACAGATTCAAATTGTCAAACATGTTTGAGAGGGAAAGGGAAAGAGCTTGTTTGCAGGGGAAACATTCAACTGAAGTCCCTATAGTACTGCCCTTCTGATACCATGAATGATCCAGTAACTGAAGCGACCCATGGCTCATTGTATGACAGACCTCAGTTTGCTTTTATTCAGTTTGTAAAACATTTAGTGAATACCTTCTGTGTGCAAGATGCTGTGGTGTGAACATTCTGAAAGCACAAACTTAAGTAAGTTTCAGTCCTTGACATAAGGTATCTTAGAGTACCACAGATGTATGTGTGTTGGGGAGTTGGTGGCAAGGCATTAGTTAATTATAATGCAGTCCAGAATGTGATGGATGTCACAGTGGGACCCAATGTACTGTAGGAGTTCAAAGAATGAAGGCACTATTTTCAATTAAAGCATCAGGAAAACTTTCATGAACAAGATAGTATTTGAAGTGAAACCAAAATTATGAGATGAACCCATGTTATGGTAGGATAGTGAAAGAGGAAAATGATCGGCTAAGGGTGAGCTTACAATGAAGGGCTGAAAACAATGGAGGAAAACGTGAGAGGTGGGAGAAGCTATGGTTGTGGAGTCATGTAGTTTAGCAAGGGGTAGCAGGGAGGAAGTTACATGAAAAACACCTGAGAAGAAGGTAGGTTGGGGCATATTGTGGAGATCTTAGGTGGTTGTGTAAGGAGTTTTGATACTCTTTCAAGTGGAGGTGAGAGATAAGAAAACATTTTAAAGAAACTCAATCAGGTGTTTACTCAGGTATATGCAAGGCAGATTAGAGGACGGATACTGAAGGCAGGGAGATAAGTTAGGAAGTTATTGTGATGTTATACATGAGAAACTATGTGGATCTGAACAAGGAGAGTCCCTCTCTGAACCAGACATGGAGGAGAAGATATAAAAGATGTTGTAGATACCAAATCTTTCTATATTAGCAACTGATGGAGAGGAAGAGAAAGGTAATGAAGATGGTGATAAGATGTTGACATCCTTTTCACCAGCAGAAATAAAACAGCAGTAAGGGCTGTTCTTTAATCAGCTATTATAACGGGTTTGGATTTATACTTTCTTAAATCATAGCCATGTTAGGATTTATCAGATACTCTCCTTTGAGATGTTGACTGGGTAGCTGTGTATATGATATTGAAGTAGTGAATTGGCTTCTGAAGAGGGAGTGTGAGTATGTAGGAGAGAGAGAACAAGGTCCCCCAGTAAACCTGCAGGTAAGAGGTGGGTGAGGCTGCGGAAGCATGGCTGCGGGAGAAGATGAAGAAGAAGAATGAAGCCGGTGCTGCGGTATAGAGGTGAGGGTATTGAAAAGAGCAAAGAATAAGAAAATGTCGGAGAGAGATCCAAGATGGCCAACTAGCGGCAGCTCAGGATTGTAGCTCCCAGTGAAAGCGCAGAGAGTGAGTGGATGCTGCACTTTCAGATGAATTTTTGTTGCCCACAGACTGGGAGATTCCCAGCGGAGAAGCCACACAGGTCGCCAGCGTGACTTTTTTGGCCAGCGCGGCTGTTTGGCCGGCGTCCCGGCATGGCACTTCTTGGTGCGGAGTACACGGGACGCGGTGCCCTTTGTGTCGGGCTTGGCTGGTCCCAACCCCACAAGGAGAACAGCAATTGGAAACGCTGAGGACTGAAAGTTTCACAGCAAGCACAGCCGAACCGGGAAGGTCCAGCTCTGTGGGGAAGGGGCATCCACCAAAGGAAAACTAAGAAACAGGAAAAACTTCATCACCAGGCGGAGAGAGATCCAAGATGGCCGATTAACAACAGCTCAGGATTGTAGCTCCCAGTGAAAGTGCAGAGAGCGAGTGGACGCTGCAATTTCAGACAAATTTCTGTTGCCCACAAACTGGGAGCTACCCAGCAGAGGAGCCACACGGGTCGCTAGGGTGACTCTTTTGGCCAGCGTGGCTGTTTTGCCGGCGCCCCGGTGCAGTGCAGCTCTTCTCAGTGCGGAGTATACAGGACTGGGTGCCCTTTGAGTCAGGCTCGGCTGGTCCCATACCCACAAGGAGAACAGCAATTGGAAGCGCTGAGGACTGAGAGTTTCACAGTAAGCACAGCTGAACCCAGGAAGGCCTAGCTCTGTGGGGAAAGGGCGTCCGCCGAAGGAAAACTAAGAAACAGAAAAAACTTCATCACCAACAAG